>CM031581.1:4825318-5018599 GCA_018467065.1 Ephestia elutella | reverse complement strand
TCGTCCACATACACAGTCATTTAATTGTAAGACTTATTAAGTTGTAAAGTGACGTCTTTGAAGAAAATCTCAGATCACAACAAACAACTTGTTTGTTGTGGTCTGAGGAGAAAATGCAGCAGTGGAGTTTGTTGCACCGCCTCTTCTCCACTTGCGCTTTGGAGGCGGTGGTAACCTTAGCTTTAAGTAATTTTATGACGTCAACTAACTAAAAAAACAAGAATTTGACGATTTATAAGTGCTATTTTTAAGTCTATATAAATAAAAATAGTTGACTTTGACTTTGAGAAGAATTTAGTTAAAATAAGGATTCCGCGCAATAACACATCATAGTGTCACCCCTCTATGCATAAAATATTCCAAATAGTTTTACTTAATTTTCGACCTGCAGCCGCTTTTACAATACATATTTTAACTATGAAACATGCCAGTCGAAGTAGTGAATACTTAACTCTCGAACTTATTAGGTAGTTACACATTCTTTATTATGCTATTCAATAAACCAGGTTGAAGTACGAGCTTTGTTTAGCTAATTTCATGAAAATAGAATCTACACCAATTTGATGTAGGTTCACCATCATCAAATTTAAGAGCAAGGCTCTTGTCGGTGGGAGTTCCATTAAGTAACTCAAATCCTAATCCTAACTAATATTATAAATGTGAAAGTGAGTTTGTTTGTTTGTTTGTGGGTTTGTTTATTTGTTTGTTTGTTTGTTACCTCTTCACGCTTCGTCTACTGAACCAATCTTCCTGAAAGTTCGCATACACATAGGTAGATGTACGGAGAAGGACATAGGGTACCTTTCATCCCGGGAAAAGGCACGGTTCCCGTGGGAAATTCACGCGGGCGAAGCCGCGGGCGAAAGCTAGTAAGTAATAAGTAACTAAAATTCGTTCAGTAGATTTTTATGCGGTTTTCACCAATTGATGGGGTGGATTTCTTCATGAAGAAAGTATTAGTGTATAAATATACGCGGGTGAAGCCGCAATCAAAAGCTAGTACATACAAAATCAAACTAGAATCAATTTTACAAGGACTCGTGATTCTCAAGCCTCAAGAGACTTGCTTAACAAACCAAGATGAATTTCAAATAAAAATAAATAAACCCATCGAAGAAAATATTTCTCTCAAAGGAGAAAAGTAAATGAAATAGATGGCCAGTATCATTCCTTATGAATATTATAAACATGTAGATCTGTGGGCGAATGAACGTCCACCGGGACAGCTTTCAATTACTCCTCTGACGGGGGTCGATTCGACCCCTATAAAGAATTAACGTTATGCCATACTGAATAGCTCACAATCCTGTATTTACAGGATTGGGGGTTATTTGAATTATTTATAAAGTCTGAGGATGCCATATTTATGTTTTTTTTAACACGATGTCATTGACGTATGGTTTTTTATACTTGATCGAAGCACGATGTGCTTAAGTTTTATCCAAAACCGTTGTAAACATTGCAATCGAATACGCTATTCTTTGATACAACCAGCCGGATTTTAAAAGTTATTTTTGTTTATGATAACAATGACGGCTACGTTCAAAGACAGACAGACAGCTTTAAAAATATCCCACAGACGCAAAGCAATTCAGCACAGTTGAGATCTCTAAGAAATGAAAAATCTTCGTGCATGCACGAAAATTTCGGCAATTTTACTGCATTTTTTCTTTAAATACTAACCAATCTTCTGATATCTATGGACCAAACATACACATATAGATCCAAGTTCAATGATGTGAATGTATCTTTACGTAAGGGCAAAGGCCGCAAATCGTGCGTGGCACTCGATGTTTGCAGGTCATTAGACAACGTCGCTTTATCCCAGGCCTCGTCGTATCACCCTGGTACCGTCGGCATAAGTTATTATATTATCTATGGCAAAGACATTTAGTCCAATTAATTTCATGTATATCCATGCATATCCAATCAAATATTTAATACGCCAAGACATCTGAACTAATTTCGAATAAACTTTAGGAAGAGAGAAGTTGCCGGTCGATTTAAGTAGTTAAGATTGTGTTGTTACCTGTTGTGTATACCACCAATACATATAATAAAACTGTAACTGGTATCTGTCTGTATAAGATTTTTAAGAAAAAAACCTATGAGGCGTCTTCATTGGGCCAATATAAGCCAAAAACAGTTTTTGTAGAATATTTGTCTGTTCGTCTTTCTGTCTGTCTGTATGTTTGTACGCGCATCACGCAAAAACTACTGGACCAAATTCTATGCGGTTTTCATTTTTGTATCATAGAAGGTCTAACTTAAAATCTGGCGTAGGTTTCATCTTGATCCGCCACTTAAAACCAGTAAGTAATAAATAAAATAAGACAAAAGGTGACAAACCAAAAAATATACTTTTTCACGTGTACTGTTATCACAAATAGAAAAGTAAGTTTATTTTACATCGTCATCAAAATGACGTCTTTACACATGATAGTATGAAAACTTTTAAAGATGCAGCTGTAAAAGTTCTTCAAAGAAGTTAATTTGATTTAAAACCCTGTTTTCTCAATCTATTTACATCAAAGAAAAAATCTACGGCAATATACGATCGTTTGCAATTAGGATTGAAAAGTTTATCGAAGCCCGTATCGAGTTGCTAGCCCAAAACAAATTCGATGTTTAGTTTCAAAGGTTATTTGTAACGAAATAAAATGTAGTTTACAAAATAAATGTGATTTAGATCCGTTTCCTTGTTTATTTCTTCAAGTTAAGTCATCTTGTTTTCATGATTGATTTTCTACCTATTACTTAATTGACTTATTTTGAATGCATCATTGCAATTTCCTATGGGACTGAATTTAATAAAATAATAAAATCTTAACTATATTTATGGAAATTCGATTGGAGTCGAATGGCAAAATACACTATCAGGCAAAGTTATGAACTGTAAGTCGTCAAAAGACAAAAAGAGACAAACTTTGGTATCCCCCAGGATTGCACCAGATTCGGACATAACACCTCCAAATGCGCCGGTTTTTGCCACGCACATTAGAGGCCTTGTGACCCAAACTTTTTGTTCATGTTGGGGCATGGGCAAAAAACTTAAACGGTTTCTACTGTCGCTGTTTCACTATTTGTTTCTTATTGTTTTATTTTTGCACCATTATGAGTTGGAGATTTGGTTCGCCTCGCCAAAACTGCTGAACGGACTGTCGAATCATTACGCGTGGTCTTATTACTATTGCTCGAATTTTTGATTAAACATTGTTATATTTTTTACTTTTTTGTTTTTTTTTTATCCTAAGAGGATAAAGTCCCGGGCTAGCTTCAAAATTATTTTTCAGTGTGATGGTTGTATTGTAAGAATTTTGTTCACTGGTACGAATAGTTTCACAATTAATTTTGTTTTCAAGCAACAGAAATAATATCACTCGAGTGAGATTAAAATGTTATAAATATCTTCTTCTCTTCTTCTTCTCTCAGCCGAAAGACGTCCACTGCTGGACAAAGGATTTCCACAACGACCGGTCCTGCGCTGCCCGCATACTAAAATATTTAATTCAATATTTTAAAATATTAAGATATAAAATAACTACCTACTTAGTAAAGGACCCATTTTAAGTTATTTAAAACACCAATAGTCCTTAACTGAATCACAGATGAATCGATCTAATTTCCTTGGACCCGGCCATATTAGATCTGCGTCTGCGGCTGACATTTGGATCCTTTTAAACCCCACCGAGTGCATTATCGAAGGCCCTTAAGTGCTCCGTCTGTTTAGCATAAGGTACGATAAGGGACAACACATTTTTGGAATTACTAGTCAAGTTTTGGGAGGTTTCGGTGATAAAACTTTGGAAATGTTGACATGATATAGTTTTTTGACACTTATTTTTTTTTTATTTGAATGAAGTGATTGCTTTAAAGAAGCAAAGTTTAAGATAATGATAAAAAAACTACATTCCTTACGTGACAAGAACAAACAAGTATCTAGAACTTAATTGATTTTTATTAAAATTGATTTGAATACCTAAATTTATTAGCTTAACTCTAACAGCAATAATAAATACATTATGTAAATTCAAAAATGCTGGCCACATTTTCTACCACAATTCTAGAATCCGGAACTATGAAATTAAAAATGTAGAATAGCGTTCGGAATTTATAAACCATCATAGAGGTTTTGTGTGGCTAACGTCAGCCCGAGGAATTTCACGCCTCTTAATTTATATTTCCTCGTTTGGACAGAGGATCTTTGTCCTTCGCCGACGACCCTGGTGGACATAAAAACGGACTTAGCTTAACGCGACTTATGTTTTCTTTGACATGACTTTTACTACTTAATTTAAAAATGTTATTACTGGCGACTTATATAGCTAATCCGGTCTTAGCGTAAATCTTAGTAATATAAATGAGAAAAATTAATGCCTGTTTAGGTAGGTACATATGAAACTTAGTTCTTTCAAGCTTTTTTTCAAGCTTTTATTGAATGTGCTTTGTGAGTATATGGGTCAAACCTTGCAAGCTTAACTAAAACCACGTCGTGTTAAGTTCATTTAGTTTTAAACCGCACGAAAGCGCGCTATAACCTATAAAATTAATCTATGTTGAGTTACTTAATAAAGTATTTTCACTATAGATTTAGAAGGTTTGAGCACCACGACGATTAATCTATGATTTTCACAGATGACAACAAAAACCTTTCAGACATAAATCAGGTGCAGTTTCTTCTCTGTTTATTAAAAAGCAAGGTTTTCGTCGCATTGTTATTTGAAAGGAACAGAAGCAACCGTCATGAGGCAATTCACACTTTGCCAGTCAGAGCACACTAACACTCGTATGATCACAAACGTTACTTGGAAGGTTCATAGTGCCTGTCAGCTCACAGGGACAAAAACCTATTCATAAACGATACTTGAGCGACAAACGTCACTGTTCGTCCAATAAAAAGGCTTGACATCGTTAACGCACTGAAAAATGCCTTACTTCGCATGTCGACATACGCAAGTATTGTTTGTACGGTTGTAACTAACGATCTGGTATAATTTTTGTGTGTAACACCTTTCTTCGCTTTCTTGATATCCTATGTGGGAAGGATTTCCTAAAAAAGGACGGGAAAGAGTAGACAGAAAGCCGGGGAAATGCGTGCTATCTAAGTAGATAGCACGCATTTGACCAATGAGCTAGCACGTTATTATAGATGGTCGTCAGATTTACACGTGTCTTTGGAGACCAGCCCTAATATTAGTTGCATATTATGCGACTAATATAAGGGCTGATCTCCACCAGAAAGAAGAGGAGAAGAAATGTGTTTAATAACCAATATAATTTCATTATCCAAAATTTGAATTCGTTTATGAGATTCTATTGGTAATTGAATCGCAACTTTCCTCTCTGGTCGAGTACGTTCCTAACACTCGCTCATTTTTTCATCATCAATACTTACACTCGCCTATTGTAAACCTACCAGATTCAGTGAAGGAAAATCCGGGGCATATTTTATAGCCAAAAGTGGGTTAATAAAATACGGTTTACGTCTGTCGACGGTCCTTTGGATATTATGGCCGCTAATGTACGTCCGTTTAAGACAGTTATATTTCAATTTAATTCCTTTTGTTACCCGATAAGATGAGAGGATATTTAGTGATTATTTTTTTGGTAATTATTTTTATAATATTTGGTAATAAAATAGTATTTTTACCGTAGGCAGCAACAACGATCGCTTACTATCAGGTGACCCCCTTGCTCGTTAAGCGCCCTATGTTATAAAAAAATAAACATACATTGCTGCAGTCAAAAGTTAGTGATTTGTAATATGTTATTTATTGTAGATATAAGAGATGTATATATTAATTCTTAGATAATTTAAGCAACAGGAAACGATGCGAGTGCAAATTCCGATGCAAAATCTCTCGGTGGAAAAACGCGGGCACAAAACGCAATGCGAATTGTTAGATTCACACTACCAGGCGGCGTAATAAGTATACACACACACAAAGATGATCCTACTTCTAGCTTAAAAGCAACGCACTTACAAACGGTATGAGCATGATCATAGGCAGAGGGGGATGCCAGTAAGTGGCCTCTTAATTAAATACTTTATGGTTAAATACTCTATGCATACATACAAAGTTCCGATGTAATCATATAAACGAAACACCGGAAATGTTAACTATTGAATTGATGGAATAAACTTGTGTCAATTATAACACCTACAAATTGGAGCTAACGATGTATCAAACCTATGTTGGGCTGGTTGGGACTATTAAAAAGTCATTAGTCGGCCATTTTGTTTGACGCCGACATTATCAGGCGGTATTGACGTTGATTTCGAGTGCTAGTCAATTAGAACAGCTGTGACGTCATGGGGTTTGAAGACTTAGGGATGGGAGTGAATGATTCTGTTTGTAATATATTGGGTAAAACCAAACGCAGGCTGTTTGTAATATATTGGGTAAAACTAAACGCAGGCGTTTCCTGTTATCGCCGCCAGGCGTTTTGGGGTTCTCACACTGCTAGCGTGGATGGCGTCGCGTGTGGTCCGCCATTGCATTGTCCAGGGCGATATCGGTTTGATTTTAATACGCGGAGCGGTCTCGCGTCTTTTGCTTGTTGTTTAGTTTGAGTGATAACTGTGAATTTCCTGTTTGTTAAATAACTATTGAATTTGTGTTTGTGAAAAACTCTGTTATTGTGACTTTTTCTTGTGAGAGGTGAAACGTGGCTGGCTGTTCACATCTGGCTGTTCCCGAGTGAAACTACGGGAAGAAATCTATTTAGTTGTTCTGGGGAATTGAGATCTCAAGGGTTAGGTAGGGTGATTAGGAATTCCCCCTTCCCGAAGACACTCAAGTTTGGATCCGAAGAGAAAGAAGATTTAATTTGGTAAGTGTTCAATTGTAGTTAATTTATAGGTTATCATATAGGGCCCTGTAGCTCCCTTCATAAGCTACGGTGGTAGCAGACTGCGTTAAGTTAGTTAGGTTTTAGTCGGGCAAACGTGGTGCCGCGTGGAGATTTTTTCCCGGTACTTATTTTTACCGGTGGTTTTTTCCCGGTGAAGTTCCGGTACAGAATTCTTCCCGCCGCTTCGTTTGTCCGGATTCTCTCTGCCACATTTTCTGGCAGCAGAGCGTAGTTGCTCTGCACACTTTCTGGTAGCAGAGCGTAGTTTATCTACCCTCTATTTGTTCGTTTGTAAAAAATAATTAATTGTTTGTAAAAATTATTAGATTTTTCTTAGTTTGTTTGTATAAGAATATTTGTAACCTTTTTGTATTTGTTTGCGGTTTGTACCGTGCGTTCCGGGTTTGTGCCATTCTCATACCTACCGCGGTTCTTCGTGTAGTTGTTTGATTTTGTTGTTTTTTATTTACCTTTTGTTATTTTTTTTTGTTTGTGACTTGACGCGATGGCGAAGGTCTCCAATGCTAGGGCGACACTCGCCAACGAATTGAGATGGTTTGTAACGGCCGGAGGACTCCTGTCCCGGAAGGACAGGGAGGGCGCCATACTGCTAAGAGCGGATCACCTCCACTCACGATTGATTAGCGCGGAAGCGGCCATGGTGGTGCTTACCGAAGCCGAACTTGCCCCGGAGGCCTACGCAGGTCACATGGCGGACATGGACCAGATCCTGAGTCTGCACGATGATATCGCGGAGGCGGTGACCGCAATAAGGGCGAGACAGGCTGGCGGACCAGCCCCTCGCACACCTGTTAGACAGGAAGGACCAGCGGTTACTGGTCGGCTCCCCACCCTTCAGCTGTCCCACTTTGGGGGTAGGATGGAGGAGTGGGTAGCATATAAAAATATGTTTGAGTCCCTGGTCGTAGCACGACAGGATTTGTCGAAGGCCCAGAAGATGGCCTACCTCCTCTCCACTCTTGAGGGTGAAGCGCGGTCGCTCATCCAGCACCTCCGGGTGGAGGACGACCAGTACGATACGGCTTGGGAGTTATTGAACTCCCGCTACCAAAATTTACGTTTGTTAGCGGATGCGCACGCCGCACAGTTGATGGCCCTGCCCAAGGTGGCCAACAGGGCACAGTTGCGCCTGCAGTTGCTCACGCCCGTTACAGTGGCCTGTAACGCGCTCCGCACACTGGGGCTGCCGGTGGACCAATGGTCCTTTTTGCTGGTGCACATTGTATTGGGCAAATTACCCAATGACATCCGCTCGCGATTTGAGCGCGAGAATGCGGAACGGGATAGCACCACCCTACCAACATTCACTGACTTGGTGAAGTTTTTGGAGTTTGAGGCACGGGCTGCTGAGAATACCATGACGGACTCAGCGCCATCCAGAGCGCCTGAACGTAGGCCCCAACAGGGACGGCAACCGCCACCGCGTGGAGCTGGTGTGCGGGTTGCACACACGGCAGCAGTCGCGGGGGACGCGGACTGCCTGCAAGGTGGCCGGATGGGCCACAGCCTGCTGCAATGCAGGGACTGGCAGAGACTGCCAGTACAAGATCGGCGCCGCATGGCAAGGCGGCATGAACTTTGCTTCTACTGTTTGGGCAGTCACTATGCACGTGACTGTCCCAGGGCCATACCATGCAGTGCATGCCGTGGGCTGCACCACGTGATGCTCTGCATGAACCGAAACGGGGATGGCCCCCGGTTGTTGAGGCAGGGGTCCCCTATGGGCGGGGGCGCTCCTGCGCGAAGCCCTCCACCATCGGAAGGAGGACGCGGCTTCGCTCGTCGCACCCCCCCTCGGGAGGGGGGTCGCGTACCGGCGCGGGTCTTGGCGGACCGGGACCACGCGCCCCAAGGTCGTGGCCAGTATGTGGCTGGCCAGGCCCCGGATAAGGCCCCCATGGGCGGGGGCCCTAGATCGGACGTGAGAGTGGGGACACCCCCCTCCACGCGGGTTACCAATGCCCAACACATGCAGCCGCAGCGGTTTTCTCCGCCGCTGCACGAGTACCCACGGCTGGAGTACCACCCGCCGTACCATATGTATGGCCGGGCCGCGGGTTATGCCCCCTCAGATGGGGATGTGCACTCGCCCGCCATATTATCCGGGTCAGTGGCGCGCCCCTGGTTTGGAGAGAGTGGGGAGCCCGTAACTAGCTTGCTCCCTTGCTGGGACAGAGCCGCGGACGGTTCTGCTCCCTACCGCGGTGGTCCGCGTATGGGGTCGTGGGGGGGACGCCATTCATTTGAGAGCTCTGTTGGACTCAGGGGCTCAAAGCAGTTTGGTTACCACTCGAGTGGCACACCAGTTAGGTTTAGTCGTGGAAGACTCGCCTGTGCCACTTCTTGGAGTTGGTGGCATACAAGTGAAGTGTCTGACGGGCCAGACACTTGTCACCTTTTCTTCGCTGAAGTCCTCCACAATGAGGATCACGACTTCGGCTATGGTAATGGATACCATTGCGGGTTGGCACCCCTCGACAGACATACCGCCGGGTGTGTTGTCTTTGGTTTCGGGTCTGGATTTGGCCGACCCCTTTGTCTTTCATCCCGGCCCAGTGGACTTGCTCCTGGGCTCGGACGTATTGGGTTGGATTTTGTTGGGTACCCAGAAAGCTCTGGGTTCGTCTTCACTGATGGCAGTGTCTACTATCTTTGGTTTCGCCCTGATGGGCCCTGTGTTTGATAATGGCACCGCGGAGGAGCCACCGGTTGTCGCATCTGCGTCCTTGGCCAAGACCATGCAAAGGTTTTGGGAGGTGGAGGAGCCACCTATGAGTTCCAGGATGGATCCGGAACACGCTGAGTGCGAAGCCCTTTTTCGATCGACCACGGAGAGGTTGCCCTCCGGTCGGTTTGTAACTAGGTTACCCTTTGTTGCCTCTCGTCCTAGCCTAGGGCAAAGTAGGGCGCTTGCGGAGAAACGACTGCTGTCCATGGAGCGACGCATGCAGCGTGACCACGTACTTCGCGATAAATATATTGAATTTATGCGCGAGTACGAGGATTTGGGTCACATGTCTCCGGCTCGAGTTGATTGGAGCTCAACTGAGCATTATTTTTTGCCCCACCACGCGGTGGTGAAGGCCTCAACGGGCAAGTTGCGGACTGTCTTTGATGGGTCCGCACCCACTTCGAACGGAGTTTCGTTGAATCTATGTTTGCATTCAGGTCCCAAATTGCATAGGGACATAATTGACATCATCTTGAACTTTAGAAGACATCAAGTGGTGTTTGGCGCGGACATCCGGATGATGTTCCGCCAGACAGTCATACATCCTGAGGACAGGCGATTCCAGTTGATACTTTGGCGTGAGCGCCCTGAGGATCCTGTGACGGTGTATGAACTCAACACAAACACGTATGGTTTGAAATCTAGTCCCTATATCGCCATCAGATCATTGCTTGAATTGGCAGAGCGGGAACGGATCCGCTTTCCCCGTGGGGCTTCCGTGCTGTCACGTGACTTGTATGTTGATGACGTGTGCACCGGAGCCCAAAGTATTGAGGAGGCCCTCCTACTGCGGGATGAATTGATTGAAATATTGAAGACAGGTGGCTACGAGCTACGTAAGTGGTTGTCTAATGAGCCTAAAGTTCTAGAAGGGATCCCGGAGGATCACCAACAGAACCCTCACCTGTTTGAGGATGTGGATGATCCCAACAGGATAGCGGTGCTGGGCATGCAGTACCAGCCGCTAACCGATATTTTTACATTCCAAGTGGACTTGGAAATACCAAAGGTCTGGACTAAGAGAACGGTGTTGTCCGTAATAGCCCGTATGTTTGATCCAAGCGGTTGGATCAGTCCAGTGATATTCTCTGCAAAGTGTCTTCTTCAGAGACTTTGGACTTTGGGCGTCTCGTGGGACGAGCCGCTGTTTGGCTCTCCATTGGATGATTGGCTCGAGTTGTTTTCATCGATTAAGGAAGTCAATCGGATTGCCTTGCCTCGTCGAATATTGCCCCCGGGAAATATCGAGCCAGCCTGCATGGCTTTTGTGACGCGTCGGAGCGAGGCTACGCCGCGTCAGTCTATATGCGGACAGTTGACGCCGATGGCCGGGTCAATGTCTCGCTTTTGTTAGGGAAGAGCAAGGTCGCCCCCATCAGGACTAGGCTGACTATTCCCAAGCTTGAGTTGAGTGGAGCTCACCTTCTCTCTAAATTGTTGCATCACGTTGCCAGTGAGCTGGCGGCCACGGTCGAGATACGAGACATCTTCGCCTGGTCGGATAGCCAGGTCGCGCTTGCATGGTTGCGCGCGGCCCCACATACCTTGGAGGTTTTTGTTGGAAACAGGGTTTCCCAAATTCAAAATATTGGAATTGATATAACATGGAGACATGTGCCGGGAGAGCTTAACCCAGCGGACTGTGCTTCCCGAGGTTGTACGGCACCAGAATTGGTGTCACACCCGCTCTGGTGGGGTCCAGAGTGGCTGATGGGATCAGAAACATCTTGGCCTGTCTGTCAGACAGATGTTACTTCTTTGAGTTTGACTGGGCTCCGTGTACATGCTGTAGTCGCTGAGACGACGTCGGAGCCGGATTGGCTACTTGCTCGGTATAGTAGCTTGGATAAGCTTCTGGGTGTTACCAGTTGGATTAAGCGTTTCATACATAATTGTAGAAACCCACAGGCAAAGCGGTTGGAGCCGATTGCAGGTGCAGAAGAGCGCCGGAGCGCATTGTTGCATTGGGTCCGTGTCGTGCAGACCGGACGGTTTGAGTCAGAGCTTCGTATTTTGCGCGACGGACGCGCTAAGTTGAAGGGCGCGGTCGCTCGTTTGAACCCGTACATCGACTCGGATGGGCTTCTTCGGGTTGGAGGCAGGCTCCGGAAGGCGGATCTTCCATATGAGACTCGCCATCCTCTGTTGTTGCCCAAGGGCGGACCATTGGTGCAGCTTTTGGTGTCTGATCGACACATTCGTAACGCCCATGCTGGGTGCAATGCTTTGTTGGCTATTTTGCAACGCGAGTTTTGGATTTTGTCTGCCCGAAGAGCAATCCGTAGTGTCCTGTTTCGATGTATTGCATGTTATAGGTTGAAGGCATCCACGATGCAACCACAGATGGGTGATTTGCCCGCTGATCGAATCCGACCTTCGAGACCGTTTGACGGCGTTGGAACCGATTTTGCCGGTCCCTTTTCGATCAAGGCTTCTCCCTTTCGTAATGCCCGTATTGTGAAGGGCTATTTGTGTGTATTTGTTTGTTTGGCCACCAAGGCTGTCCATTTGGAGGTGGTATCGGCTCTGACTACGGAGGCCTTCGTCGCCGCGTTGGATCGCTTTGTTTCGCGTCGAGGTCTACCTTCCCTTATTAGGTCTGACAATGGCACAAACTATAAAGGAACTGTAAATTATCTTAAGGATGTTTCTGTGTTTATTGATAAAAATTGTACTAGTTTAAGTCAAATTGCTGCCCAAAGGGGAATAACCTGGAAGTTTAGTCCCCCAAGTTGCCCCCATTGGGGAGGGATTTTTGAAGCGGCTGTGAAATCCGCAAAGACCCACCTCCGCCGCATTATCGGAGAAACGGCTCTAACTTTTGAAGAGCTGGCCACAGTGTTTTGTAAAGTTGAGGCGGTCCTCAACTCTCGTCCTCTCTGTCCGCTATCTCCAGATCCAAATGACTTGGAAGCTCTCACCCCTGGTCATTTTTTGGTGGGAGGGCCGTTGAATGCCCTGCCCGAATACCCGTGGAAGGATGAACGCGTATATCGGTTGTCGCGTTTTCAAATGTTGCAGCAAATGAGCCAGGACTTTTGGCGTCGCTGGTCGCTTGAATATTTGCATTTGCTGCAGCAAAGAGTGAAGTGGACAGACAGGACTGAGCCTCCCAGGGAGGGTGATTTAGTATTGTTAAAAGAGGCAAATTTGCCCTCATTGCTTTGGCGACGAGCTCGCATTTTACGTTTGATTCTTGGCGGAGATGGCACTCCGCGTGTGGCTGAGGTGTTGGTCGACGGTTCGATTTTAAGGAGAGGTGTGACCTCTCTCGCCCGCCTTCCCATAGAGTAAGCTAGCGGTCTGCTTCTCAGACCGGGACGGGGGGATGTTTGTAATATATTGGGTAAAACCAAACGCAGGCTGTTTGTAATATATTGGGTAAAACTAAACGCAGGCGTTTCCTGTTATCGCCGCCAGGCGTTTTGGGGTTCTCACACTGCTAGCGTGGATGGCGTCGCGTGTGGTCCGCCATTGCATTGTCCAGGGCGATATCGGTTTGATTTTAATACGCGGAGCGGTCTCGCGTCTTTTGCTTGTTGTTTAGTTTGAGTGATAACTGTGAATTTCCTGTTTGTTAAATAACTATTGAATTTGTGTTTGTGAAAAACTCTGTTATTGTGACTTTTTCTTGTGAGAGGTGAAACGTGGCTGGCTGTTCACATCTGGCTGTTCCCGAGTGAAACTACGGGAAGAAATCTATTTAGTTGTTCTGGGGAATTGAGATCTCAAGGGTTAGGTAGGGTGATTAGGAATTCCCCCTTCCCGAAGACACTCAAGTTTGGATCCGAAGAGAAAGAAGATTTAATTTGGTAAGTGTTCAATTGTAGTTAATTTATAGGTTATCATATAGGGCCCTGTAGCTCCCTTCATAAGCTACGGTGGTAGCAGACTGCGTTAAGTTAGTTAGGTTTTAGTCGGGCAAACGTGGTGCCGCGTGGAGATTTTTTCCCGGTACTTATTTTTACCGGTGGTTTTTTCCCGGTGAAGTTCCGGTACAGAATTCTTCCCGCCGCTTCGTTTGTCCGGATTCTCTCTGCCACATTTTCTGGCAGCAGAGCGTAGTTGCTCTGCACAGATTCCACATAAATTTGATTTTAATTAGGGACTGAATATTCAGTATTTAATTTAAGTTCACTTTGAATTAAGTTTTCACAATGTCCGTATAGAATCTAAACGAGCAGAAAATATCCGCGCATTGGAGATTTAAAATTGATGGCAAATCTTCGCGATGGCAAACTTACATTAACCCGTACATAGGGTACATCTATCCTTGCCAACTCATTTAAAGCAAATAAATATATTATTGATTGACTCGAAATACAGCCAGAATGCGACTGATTGAAACATTCCAAAAATTTTTTTTACAATGAAATGCAAAGTTAAATTAGGTCATTACCGCAATGTTTACTGGTAACTTTACCATATCGTCCTATTGAGTTTCATTTATCATATTAATAGGATTATTATAAATTATTTCATTACGTTTATTCGTTATTTATTGTACAAAATGATCATTAATGTAAGTAATATTAGATACTAGTGGTAGTTAACCGAGGTCTTAATATCCGTTCTACGTAAATAAACAGCCAATCTCAACTAATGAAGGAAGTGAGCTTCTCTTGTCGATTGATAAGGTACTTGGTACCTACCTACATCTTGATCAAGTGTTCAATATACCATTGTCTAACCAATATATTTAAGATAAAGAAAGAAATTCCGAATGTAAGCCTCTTCGGTTTCGTCTTCAGATCACCTTTATCTCATTAAACGAATGTACTTTGATCAAAGCATCACCAGTTCGATCATTAAGCATCATCAATTTAATTGGACAGAATTTTCGATTTAAAATAATCATTTTCCATGTTTAGTTAGTTTAAACAGCCTTTCTATATCATGGTAGTCATGATTAGCCAGAACAAACACAAACTCGGTACGAATTTAATAAGTAGTGACTTTTACACACTAATAAGAACAGTGTAAATAGCCTTAATCTTGAAAAGACATTAAAATACAAAAGTTATCGTTAACAGAATCGACACCCAGTAATTCGACCATTATTAGGCATCCACTAAACTACAAGCTATTGACTTCGCGTATAAATATCATGCAATAGACACTCAATAAACAATCTTATTTGAATTATAGTAATTTGAGAATGTTGGTAAATGTAAGACGTATAAAATACTAGCTGTTACCCGCGGCTTCGCCCGCGGCAAAAAAGGATTAATCACTATCCCGCCCCTGTGAAACTGTTGCTTGAGCGCGAGTTAGCACTTTATTCACGATGGAGCGAGTTGAAAAATAGGTAAAATAGCAAATAGGCAAAATTACAAATTCATAGATAAATACCGTTTATACACTCGCATATATATGTGTGCATAAAATTTAGGAAGGCTGCTTGCGTGCGTGTCGTGATTTTCAATCAAAATGGCGCGAAAATTTCATCGTTACTGACCGCGCATCCATACTAATATACTAATTCGGACCAACCAGCAGGAAGCGAGGCCGAAGGCCGAGCTTCCTGCGGTTGGTCCTATATTCGGACCAACCAGCAGGAAGCGAGGCCGAAGGCCGAGCTTCCTGCGGTTGGTCCTATATATATAAAGCTACAATACCACTCACTCACTGACATAATTAGTTTGTTCTACGGAACTCAGAACTGGGAAAAAGTAATAATGGGGAAGTGTGGAGGGGGGGGAGGAGGCACGGGGAAAAATACGAAAGTGGAACTTGGAGCAGTTCTGGACTGATAGGGGGTACTGCCCACGGAAACTATAATAGATAGGTGGGGGGTGCTCGACCAAATGTCATAGAGAACCCTGGGCGACTACCACAGCCGGTGTTAGTTTATGGTTTTTTTGACTTTTTTT
Organism: Ephestia elutella; assembly: GCA_018467065.1. Taxonomy (NCBI): domain Eukaryota; kingdom Metazoa; phylum Arthropoda; class Insecta; order Lepidoptera; family Pyralidae; genus Ephestia; species Ephestia elutella. The sequence goes on along the minus strand of CM031581.1, from coordinate 5,003,119 downwards.
TTTTTTCATACAAATTTGACTGGGGATTTTTAGGGGGAAAACGGACTCGCAGAGGTTTTCTGTCATAGACAATATCGTAGAGGATGACCGTGGGACCCCCGACTGACAGGTGTTTTTTTTTTTTTTTAATTTTTTTTTCGAAAAGTTTTGTATGGGCCAGCCGAGTCACCAGCCGGGGAGCCGAGGCCGAAGGCCGAGGCTCCGCGGCAAGCGAGGCCGGAGGCCGAGCTGCGTCCAGGCGAGGCCGAAGGCCGAGCTCCGTCTCGTGCGAAAAGAATTGGGCGAGGCCGCAGGCCGAGCCATCCTCTTTTATGGATGACCTATTCATTTCATCCCGAACCCTCAGTAACCAGCCGGGGAGCCGAGGCCGAAGGCCGAGCTGCGTTTATTCGAGGGCTGCTGCGCGGCTGGGGGGGGGAGGCTCGGCCTTCGGCCTCGCTCCCCCCCCCAGCCGCGCAAGCGAGGCCGGAGGCCGAAGCTTGCGCCTGCGAGGCCGCAGGCCGAGCTGTGTCCAGGCAAGGCCGAAGGCCGAGCTCCGTCTCGTGCGAAAAGAATTGGGCGAGGCCGAAGGCCGAGCCATACATGGATGACCTGATGATGACAACTTATACCTCGAGTCACCAGCCGGGGAGCCGAGGCCGAAGGCCGAGGCTCCCGCGGCAAGCGAGGCCGCAGGCCGAGCTGCGTATATGAATCCGAGAGGCGAGGCGAGGCCGGAGGCCGAGCCCCTCCTCCAGCTTGGGCAAACGAGGCCGTAGGCCGAGCTGCGTTTTAACAGCAAGAGCAAAAGACAGAGCAGCCTTTCGGCTCTTCACCTAAACCCAACCGACAACATTTCTTTGTAGATGACTTTTTCATAATTTCCCTAAAGATTTTCAACCTTTCGCAACTGCTTTTTTATAATTGCCCTGCACAGCACGCGAGGTGCTTGCACCTCGCGCAGCACGCGACATCTAGTATTACCTATAAATGTGAAAGTTTGGAAGTGAGTTTGTGAGTTTGTGAATTTGTGAGTATGTGAGTCTGTGAGTTTGTGAGGATGTTTGTTACTCAATCACGCAAAATCTACTGGACGGATTTCGATGAAATTTGGTACAGAGGTAGATAATGACCTGGAATAGCACATAGGCTACTTTTTATCCCGGAAAAAATGGTACCCGTGGGCATGGGATACCAATTATAGTAACGCCATCTATTATTTGACAAAATAGACGTCATGTCAAAATGACGTTACGTCAGAGTAACGTTACGTCAAAGTGACGTTACATCAAAGTGACGTTACGACAGCCTCCCCTCTACTTTCATATATAAACGAACCGTTGCACTGACCGGCAGTATGCCCGGATACGTCGAGGTGTACGGACCGCTGCTGATTGCACGGACTAATGGCACTCTGCTCAAACTTCTATATATTATGTGTGTGAAGGAACATCAGTGGTTGTTTTTTTCCATTACATCTAATTTGTCATTAGATGGCACTTTAATTAAATATTTGCTTTTAGTTGTCACGGCCTGCCACGAGATGGCACTTTACTGCGGACAAGTTCTTTCAATATTTTTTCGCGAAGAATGTTCTTTCGAGTAATATTTTTATAAATGTTTATGTATACCATATAGTGTAGCGATAGTAAACAGTAGCGCCACAGATTTGTAAGTAGTACTAACGTACATATCGGTCACTCACCACCCCGCACTCATTTTAAATACCGCACCCCACCCCGCCCAGCACTTCGCTGTAGACATCACTGACACGGTTTAGGCGTGATTGTTCCAAAAAAGGTCCAATTCGCGGTTGGTCTAAAACTAAACATTGTTTCCGAAATTGTAAATTTTTTGAGTGTTAAACTTTGTATATTGAGGAGCTAAGATCATATAGTATTAGTTAGGTTTAGGTTATTTTTTTAAGACCGCTCGGAAAGACTTTGAGGTCGGAAACGAAGTTAGGTTTAGGTTATTTTTTTTATTACTGCCCGGAAAGACTTGAAGGCAAAAAATAAGTTAGGTTCAGGTTACTCTTTATGACAATGGAAAGACTTTAAGGGCGGAAAAGAAGTTAGGTTCAGGTAATTTTTTTTTATTACCGCCCGGAAAGACTTGAAGGCAGAAAATAAATTAGGTTCAGGTTACTTTTTATGACCTGTTGGTACGTTTTTTTAATATATTATATCTTTATAAATATGTCTATCAATGCGCGGTCGGTAACGATGAAATTTTCGCGCCATTTTGATTGAAAATCACGACACGCACGCAAGCAGCCTTCCTAAATTTTATGCACACATATATATGCGAGTGTATAAACGGTATTTATCTATGAATTTGTAATTTTGCCTATTTGCTATTTTACCTATTTTTCAACTCGCTCCATCGTGAATAAAGTGCTAACTCGCGCTCAAGCAACAGTTTCACAGGGGCGGGATAGTGATTAATCCTTTTTTGCCGCGGGCGAAGCCGCGGGTAACAGCTAGTTGATAGATATATTTATAAAGATATAATATATTAAAAAAACGTACCAACAGGTCATGAAAAGTAACCTGAACCTAATTTATTTTCTGCCTTCAAGTCATTCCGGGCGGTAATAAAAAAAAATTACCTGAACCTAACTTCTTTTCCGCCCTCAAAGTCTTTTCATGGTCATAAAGAGTAACCTGAACCTAACTTATTTTCTGCCTTCAAGTCTTTCCGGGCAGTAATAAAAAAAAATAACCTGAACCTAACTTCGTTTCCGACCTCAAAGTCTTTCCGAGCGGTCTTAAAAAAATAACCTAAACCTCACTACTACTATATGATCTTAGCTTCTCAATATACAAAGTTTAACACTCAAAAAATTTACAATTTCGGAAACAATGTTTAGTTTTAGACCAACCGCGAATTGGACCTTTTTTGGAACAATCACGCCTAAACCGTGTCAGTGATGTCTACAGCGAAGTGCTGGGCGGGGTGGGGTGCGGTATTTAAAATGAGTGCGGGGAGGTGAGTGACCGATATGTACGTTAGTACTACTTACAAATCTGTGGCGCTACTGTTTACTGTCGCTACACTATATGGTATATATAAACATTTATAAAAATATTACTCGAAAGAACATTCTTCGCGAAAAAATATTGAAAGAACTTGTCCGCAGTAAAGTGCCATCTCGTGGCAGGCCGTGACAACTAAAGGCAAGTACTTAATTAAAGTGCCATCTAATGACAAATTAGATGTAATGGAAAAAACCAACCACTTATGTTCCTTCACACACATAATATATAGAAGTTTGAGCAGAGTGCCATTAGTCCGTGCACTCAGCAGCGGTCCGCACACCTCGACGTATCCGGGCATACTGCCGGTCAGTGCAACGGTTCGTTTATATATGAAAGTAGAGGGGAGGCTGTCGTAACGTCACTTTGACGTAACGTCACTTTGACGTAACGTTACTTTGACATAAAGTCATTTTGACATGACGTCTATTTTGTCAAATAATAGATGGCGTTACTATAATTGGTATCCCATGCCCACGGGAACCATTTTTTCCGGGATAAAAAGTAGCCTATGTGCTATTCCAGGTCATTATCTACCTCTGTACCAAATTTCATCGAAATCCGTCCAGTAGATTTTGCGTGATTGAGTAACAAACATCCTCACAAACTCACAGACTCACAAACTCACATCCAAACTTTCACATTTATAATATTATTAAGTATGGATTCAAAAAATCTTGGCCAGAAGTTAAATAAAATTCAGAGAATTATGAATACAATCGCATTGCGACATAAATGCCTGCCAACTGCCAAAACAGAATAATTTGCTTTTGAATTTCCATTATTGAAGTAAAATCAAACACTTCTGGCATTTACTAGGCGAAACCTTTTTATAAGTCTTCAAAGGTTTTTGATCCTGTACTATGTTATAACAACTTTCAGACAAAGAGAAATTTTAGACTAGTTCAGTACTTTTAAATAGTCATTAGTTTCGCCAGGCACTACGAAGGTTGAACTACAAAGTGAATCATCTAAAGTCTCTTACTAAAGTAATGAGCGATTTTTCTGACAGCTAATTAAGAAAAAAAAATCAGTATAAAAAAATCTCAACAGATGGAGTTTTATTGAAATCCGAGTTGAAATAATGGCTATACCTATCAATCAATCAATCAATCAATAAATTTAAGAACTTGGTTCTTGTCGGTGGAGTAGTTTCCATGTATTCCTGTCTTCTGCCATCGATTTGACCTCTCTATACGACACGACCTCTACCTTCTCTTTAATTTCGTCTATAAATGCCCTTCTTGGCTTTCCTCTCCCTCTCATCGCTTCTATTTTTCCTTCAATCAGGTATTTCATGATGTCGTGTCGTATAAGGTGGCCAAACATCTTTCCTCTTCTTGTCTCTATTGCTCTGATTAATGTTCTTTTCTCATTGACCATATCCAGTACCTCCTCGTTTGTTTTCTTATCTGTCCAACTGATTCTTTCCATGCGCCTCCAACACCACATTTCGAAAGCTACCAAACGCATTCAATCCTTCTTCAGCAAAGTCCATGTTTCACTACCGTACAATGCATTGCTCCAGATGTATGTTTTTATGAGTCGTTTTTTTCAAAGCTGTTTTTATTTTAGAATTAAATAGATGTTTTTTCTCGTTAAATGCCCTTTTGGCCATAGATATTCTAGCTATTATATCTGATGTGCATCTGGAATCATTGTTAATAATGCTGCCTAGATATTTAAATTTATCAACCTGGTCTGTTGTTTTGTTGTCCAGTTTTATTTGTAGAGTTGAAGAAGTGTTTCTTGTTATATGCATGACTTTAGTTTTTTTGGTGTTTATTTTTAAACCTATTTCTTGAAATGATTCATCCATTTTTGTAAGCATTCTTTCCAACTGGTCACTATTTTCTGCTATAGCTGCTATGTCATCTGCATATCTAACAAAATATACTGTTTCCCCGTTAAATTTTACCCCGCCTATTTGAGATTCTTTAAACTTAATAATAGCATTTTCTATAAACATATTGAATATTGTAGGTGAAAGAGGGCACCCTTGTCTCACTCCTTTTTGTATTTTTGATGTATCAGTTTTGTTTCTTATTTCTATTATTATTTCCTGATTCTGGTAAAGTTGGTAAATTATTCTTCTGTCTCTGTAGTCCAGACCGTTTTTGGCTAGAGTTGACATCATCTCTTTCCAATTAACATTGTCGAAGGCTTTCTCGAGATCAATAAAGCCTATAAAAGTGTCTAAACCAAAATCTATTCTTCTAGACGTTACTAGCCTGAGCGCAAGGATTGCTTCTCGAGTTCCATTACCCTGCCTAAATCCATATTGATCGGCACTCAGACGTATATTGTGCGCTTTTTATTTTCAGCCAGAAGCAGAAAAAAATCACATAACAGTTTGACAGTTGCTCAAATCACAATAATGATACTTTTTAGATGTTTTTTATTAGATTTTATTTTTTTTAAATGCCAATCCCGTGCATTTTTGCTCTTTGAATGGTCTTGCCTTTTACTAAGCGCCACCTATGAATTCATCTGGAACTATTTTTTTTAATTTGTGTCTGGGAAAATCCCTCATTACACCGAAGCTTTTATCGTATATATAGTAGTTTTATTTTTTCATTTATAAACACTAAAATTAGAAAACATAAACTTCGTACTAGCAACAAATCCTAAAGCACTACCTACATGGTCTCGGTACGCTTGCTAATTACAGATAATTACTTAATTAGTGCATGCTGACATAGTGTTCGACCCGCGTTAGTATTCCCAGCGTATTTGCATAGCTGGTAATTATAATCTGTGACATTGTGTGATTAATAATGCTGTTTGATACAGTGGGACAGATGTGCCAAGAATGGTAATTAAACTAATGAATGGCTATGATTTAGACAAAGATTAAGCTATAATATCTATAACCGCCATAGACCAAGAAAAAGTCAACCAACTAACTTTCATATGACCTGTTTCAGAAGTAGGCAAGCTACTTATAAAACTGTACTACTTAGTATAATGTAGACTATAGATACTTACAGTTAACATACTTCAGATGCTCTTGTCGGTATCCATAAGTGGAATGAAATACACCTAACGACTTCCTTGGCAATATTAATGGAGTGGTTTGGCCAATTGCCTTTTCAATTTCACACAAAAGTTGATAAATCAACAAGAATGCAGGGTGGACGATGTTTTACTTCACCAGAAGAGTTCATGAAAATGACTGTAGATCCAAAGTCGAGGGCAAGTAAAACTGACCTCTGCCTCACCGGATCCTATGTCAGGTATCTATATCTGCCTCCGACTGTACGTTGGACTGCATCTAGGATTCGAACCTGCATGTCGTTTCGGACGATAGTCGAACGCCTAGCTAACAGAGCCACCACCGCGTCAAAGTTGCCAACATAAATAAACAATAAGCAGCCTATAACGATCTACGTTTAACCAAGTATATGAATGAGAAAAAATTCTTCTCCTAGAGGTTTTTCTAAAAACACCAACCAATCACTTAAACCCAAATCCAGTGGAATTTGAATAAGCGATTGGAGACGAATAATTCTAGATAAAGCCTCTAATAAATTTCACAGAGGGATATAAACTAAGCGCATTTCAATTTTTCTTATTGTTTTAGTGGAATCTTATCCTACTTTTTTTAAATTTAGCTTTTTTATACCGGCATACATTAGCTTTTACTAGATATATTTAGAGTTAAATTTAGTTTACTAAAAAGAAGTAGAAATTATATCAGAATCCTTATTGGGATAACTTTATTGTCCATCTGGTCTGTTTGCCCCTTTTTTCAAGAACGCGTAGACGTATTGAGTTGAAAATATATAGGTTACCTACCTATCAGAAGAGTATCTGACAGGTAGTTAAGTTTTCTTTGTATTTCTAAATCAAAATCAATCAAAATACAGACAATATATTATTTCATGCTGATCAGGGAATAAAAAACATAGAATGTGTAAGCTGCTTTTCTTCCCGCGCAGATTGTAAAAGTCAATCGAGGGAAAGGGCTTTATACTGGGGATTCCTCCACTCAGGCGACAGGCTAGCAACCTGTTACTATACCTGAATCTATCACATCAGTTAACCCACTATTCAGCTAAGAGTAACCTTCGAGGCAAGGGTCGTGACGACCCTTGGCTCTGTCTACCCCGTAAGGGATAAAGACGTGATTCTGTATCTGTATGTATATATTCTATACCGTAGTTTATACAATTACTCAATATAGCTTCAATTCTAAATCAAAAACGCTCGCTTCTCGCTTGTATCTAAGGGAAAGGTATTATAGGGTGGCCAGCGACAATCCCTGGCTTACGAGGGTAGCATGTACTGGAATCCGGGTCACAAGTGGAATTAAAGTAATGGCTAGTGGAGTGAAAACGATTATCACATGTTTCGACTTTATCTATCACATTTTATGCCAAATATAGACAAATATGCCTAATATTTTGGTTCTGTCATTTTGGTTGTTCTCTCCATGATGGAAATAATACATACATAGAATCACGTCTTTAACACTTACGGGGTAGACAGAGCCAAGAGTCGTGAGACGCCAAGGCCAAGCTTAGCTGAATAGTGGGCTTTCTGATAATACATTTTTATATTACTTATTAATACAGCAATTGTTTTAATTCTAGCAAATAAATTGCCAACAGTGTTAGAGACATCATTATTTTGTCAAAATGCATGATATAATTTTTTATTGCGAAACAATGCCTTGTTTTGCCTAAACCGGCTTATCTCATTTTTAAATAACATTCAAAAATATATGTGTAATCTCCTGTTAATTTATGTTGTTTTTTAATTTTCTTCAGCCTCTTGTATTATTTTTTTAGATAAGTATATAAATATTGGTTTTACATTCAATTAATTAACTTAAAAGGCATCCCGTGATTGCTCCAAAGCTTCAGCAATAAAACATTTTATGACGATATAAACATTGTGGCAGAAAATAATTAAACTCAGGTACATTTGAGTGAAGTAATGGATTAAGATCTCATGTTAGAAGTAAATTTCGTACTTAAATATCTATAACACAGTCAACAGAAAGTATAATCGCAATAAGTATTCCAATAATTACTTAAAATAACGTAATACTTATCTAATAATCATTCTTGGGTCTTTGTTCCCCTTTTTTTAATGTCTTTTATTTTTTTTTTGTTATATTTTGTATTTAAAAATGTAAAAAAGAAGATGACAAATAAATAAATTTTAATTATACATCGAATAGAAATTTAGGCTCGTTCTGTCAAAAAAGCACTATGCACCTCTCAATATAAACTCCAAATTATAAAAACAGCACGACAGTGTACCTAACTCTATGAGCACGACAAAACATGACATTCTTTACATTGTTCATGACATTCGTTCTTGGCGCCGCTTCTACACTAAGGTTTCGACTACGATCAACAATAGACCAAGAATAAAGGTCTCATACAAAATCAAAGAGAAAATACAGTCCGTGTCGATTGAATAATATAAACCTTCGATCAAAAATATACCTTAAGTTTAAGCAATAAATATCGTAATGCAATGGACGGCCCATTGCACTGTCAGAAATAAGGGCACACGCATTGTGTGCTCTTATTTCTCAATCCTTTTTAGAGCTGTCACTCTTAACTTAGGTGTACTGTTGATCTAAGATCAAAACTAATATTGTAAGCTTAAAGGAACAACTTACTATTTACCTTAATTTTCAATCTTTGTTATTTTTTTTTTTTATGTATGACATGCAGGTGTTTTGGATTTATTGTCTGTGAATCTGGATGTATCTTTATGAATAAACAACAATAAACAAAGAACTGTTGTAAAAAACAACGAGCTATCTTTACAGTATCTGATATGTAACATCTGATTATTACGGCGCACGGTCATTGGTCAAATCAAACAGCGCGCACTTCCCCTGCTTTCTGTAAAACACTTCCATTCCATTTTACAAAACCACTTCCACATATTGCAGTAAAACGAGAGGGAAGATATAACAAACCAAAAATAAACTCATCGTTGCGCAAAGTCTCGTTGTGAATAGACCCTTGAAGTTCCCAGAGGAAAACATTCCCATTTATAGTCTGATTGAAGTCCCGTCTTTGAATTTACAATTTTCAAACGTTTGCTGTTCTGGGGCGAGATTTTATGGATTTATTCGACACAACAAAATATTTTTCTGTTTCAACTAAAATGAGGATAATATAAAAACTGCGAAGGCAAATTGAAGCTTTTGATACCCAAAAAAAAAAAAACAAATTAATTGGTACAGCTTTTTTCTATTTCTACCACTACTTACGACATCAATCGACTATTAAATTTATTAAATTATTAATTGAAATAGTCTTTTTTTAACAATATACAGTAAGCATATGCATTGCTTATTATTATGTACGATTAAGCTGTACCCATTTTGAATTTAATTATTCTTACATCTAACAAAAGTCCAAGTGCTTCCATGCTCCAAGTGCTGGGAGTGAAGAAAAAACATAGAATGTGCCAGCTGCTTCTCTTCCTGCGCAGATTGTAAAAGTCAGTCGAGGTAAAGGACTTGAAACTGGGGATTCCTCCACTCATAGGCGATGGGCTAGCAACCTGTCACTATACCTAAATCTCCATACCATCAGAGAGCCCACTATTCAGCTAAGCGTGGCCTTCGAGTCTCACGACTTTTGGCTCTGTCTACCACGTAAGGGATAAAGACGTGTTTCTTTGTATGTATGTGTGTATCTAACAAACGCAAAATGCTTAAAACAACAAGTAACGCGAAACACCATGGTACTAGGATCAATACATCAATATAGCCATAGCACGGTGGTCCCGCCATAGGTCATAAATGTTAAAAATTCATCTTCAATTACCCCCAATTCAGTTATCTATAATGATTAACAGATAAACAAGCTACCATAAAGTATACATATGTCATCAATTTTACTTAATTATCACTTATTTTTCTACCTCCGAAGTGAACACATTATTACGTTGCGCTCACCTTATCAGTAACTTATTAGCACTACTGTTTGTGTAACTATGAATACTCAGAATTGCATTGTTTTTGAGTGGTATTTGTGACATGGATTTCCAAGATCAAGGTATGTTATTACTAATTAGTTATATTTTTAAGTTTTATTTTACTTTTTATGACGTATTTTTACGTGCTACGCCACACACTATTTTAACCAAATATGTATCTTAAAGTTGACTTGACATAGACCTACAAAAAAAATCAACCATAATCGAATTCTCTAATATATCTTATATTAAAGGATGGACTGTCTATTTTGAAAATATAAAAGGTTTTATAGCCCCCTTTTGCACATTTAGTTGCTATACAGCCTCTACGACTGCGTAGGCTCTGGCGTAGCACGGTCTACGAAACATGCGTAAATTATTATTTATTTTTTTCAGGTAGGTACTTTGATTAATGTTCGTTCTCAAGGATGCAGTTCTTTGAGATTTGGTCTGCCATAACTGGATCTGTTCTTCAGAAATATTAACACGTGTTGGAAACTATTCTAGCTTAACTGGATAAGGTCGAAAATGTAGACATTAGGAACTTAGATAGTAAGATACTTAATTTATGTAAGAGTCTTGATAGATTTTGGAAAATTGTCTCTAGAACTAAATCAAGAATTATCCGAAGAGGCAGCAGAAACTAACAACAAAAACTATATGGCCTTCAGACGGGATCACACGAGAAAAATGTCGCAAGTACTTACGAATACGGACTTACTAAACAGACTTCTACTCAGCTCAGACCCATTCATCAGTGGTCTTCAGAAACTTCCCCGTAAAAAAAGAGCGTTATGTCGAGGCAAGCTTTAGATTTATTAAGAATTTAGATTAAATTGAAATTAGGTTGGTTGTTGTAGTTATTTAACTTAGTTGTGGTTATAATGACGTTTGTAAATAAATTGTAGTTTTTGTTTTCTTGCCTTCTTTTGTACGTAATTTGTATAAAAGAATACATATTTAATAATAACCCCTTCATGAACAGCGTTGATATTATGTTCAGATGTATTTCCGAACGAGGGTGAATTTAATCTCAAATATTGACTATTTAAATTTATATTAAACAGTGCAAATTGTACTGTTTGTTATATATAAAGCATCAATACACATTAGTGAAGCATTATTTTATTATTTACCCTTCAGAAAAATCCCATTTAACAAATTTAATGAAGTAAGGTATTTATGACCGCGCTAGTAGGGCGCTTGGACCACCGTGCATAGGTACCATACATCAAGTGGAGTTTAACTTTAGTCTGAATAAATAATTTCCCGGATAAAAGGCAGGGAGATAAGTGTCGCGTATTAAGCAAGCGCCTATCTTCCAAAATCCCAATAAATAAGGCGGGAGTTTCACTAGCGGATTTAGGAAATATGCGGACGTGTCTCGGCGCCTTACTGGCAGGGCTTCTTAAACTGTTAACATTGTTTTCTTTTTGTACTTTAATATGGATACCCTACTTTTGATAAATACCTAGTGGTTCCATTCCAGAGAGTAGCTCTATGCTATATGATAACACCCTTGTGATAAATAGTGGTTGACACTTAGATCCCCATCCCGACACAATGAACGACGATATCCCTGCACATAAAACATTTCTCCTAAATAAAAAAAAAGTTTTATGCAATAGGAAAGAATAAGAAATGAATATTAAAGTGTATTGCATAGTAAGAAAGATTTGAAAATGTCTATTCAGTGCTGGTTTTAAATGTCTGGTTTAACTAAAACCAGCTGATGAATATGTTACAACAGCTATACAGCTAAACAAAATAGTAAGTTGAACAATAGTTTCAGTTAGTTCTCTACATGAAAAAATAAAAAAAGAGCTTACAAAAATAAAATAACATATTTAAAACTAATATCATGAGAAATAGTCATAGTGATTATCATTACGGATACTCACGCGTAAAATGACTTCTGTATGAAATCGAGACTAGTCGGCGGTTCCGGCTAACAACGTGTGAGTATCCGTATTAAACAAAAAAAAACTATATCTGAATCTCCATTCCATCAGAAAGCCCTAAGCGTGGCCTTCGAGTCTGACGACTCCTGGCTCTATCTACCCCGTAAAGGATAAAGACGTGATTCTTTGTATGTAGGTATGTATGTATGTAAAAATACTCACAAAAATAAAATAACAAAGTTAAACTTTGGGAACCACAGTTCGGCGTCATTCCCCATACTTCCACGCCGCTATCTCGACACTTGGAGGTCCGACTTCATCAAAAATGGAGGCGGCACTTTGTTGCTGACTCAGCAACTTGAGGGTTGACGCGTATTAACATAAACATGAAGTTATTATAGCACTTACTTGACACAACACCAAACCGTAAGATAGTAAAATATTAGGAACTAGCTTTTGCCTGCATCTTGGTCCACATAGAATTATCTGTTCTTGTGTATAAAATAAAATAAAAATGTTTTGTTTTATTACTTTCTTAAGCGTACAGTTTCCTAATTGTAGAAGGCTGGGGAACTCTTTAAAGCAAAAAGCCTGTGCCAGAGTTTCCTTTCGTGATGATTTAAGATTGGTTACATAAGTACTATTTTACTCACAGATTTTACTATTGTTGTATCAAGTTGAAACCTTCACTAGATTTTAAGTTAGACTTTTAGCAATACGTACTACTGTGAAAACAGCATAAAATTTTATTTAGTAATAATTGTGTGATGCGGTTAAAACAGACAGATATATTTAAAAATAAATTGTTGACTACTATTAATTGGTTCTATAAAGACTCTTCATACGAGTACATTTTTGTGGTAGAGCCACGTATTTGTGTGGTAGAGCCACGCTACTGGCCAAATTTTTGCTAGTAGCATGAATGGGCCGGCTCGTCCGGGGAAGTACCACCCTCTCACAGAAAATCGACGTTTGAGTAGTTGCCTTAACGCTTCTATGCTTCGTTCGGTGAGTGAGAGAGCCGGAGGCCCACCCCTTCCCCCCACCCCCTCAACATGGCAGCGGAATTTCATAGTAGAGTACCCCAGGAGGGTACCGGTACGTTACGTACAGGAGAATCCCTCCCTGAGCATTCTTGCTTGGGCTGCCCTACGTACTCTGGGGAGGGCAAAATCCCGCTCGTCATTGCTCAAGATAAGGCTACGGCACCCCCCCATGCACACCATGTCCATCTGTGCAATATCAGGGGTATTCACTCAAACCTCAACTCTGTCCACTACCATCTGGAGGCAGAAAAGCCTGCCTTATTCTTTTTGACGGAAACCCAGATATCGTCTCCAGCGGATACGTCATACCTACATTATCCCGGCTACAAAATCGAGTACAAATTCATGCCACACGCTGGCGTATGCGTATTTGTCAGGGACGATGTCTGTGTTCGCCGTCTATGCAATCTTGAAGGCAAAGACTTGTCCACTCTATGGCTTCGTGTAGATTGCGACGACCACCCTCGCGTCTACGCTTGCCTCTACAGGTCCCACAGTGGTGATGCCGAAACTGACCGACTCATGGAGCATATTGGCACTGCAACGGACTATGTGCTGCGACAGATTCCATCCGCGGAAATAATAATTCTTGGGGACTTTAACGCCCACCATATAGAATGGCAGCAATCCAATCGGGAAAAACCGATCATGCGGGTAGATCTGTTCACGCCTTTGCCGCGGCCTATAGTCTGTCTCAGATGGTTTCAGCCCCCACACGCATACCTGATGTGGAAGGCCATACGCCCTCACGGCTTGATCTCCTGCTGACTTCCCATCCGGATGGCTATGTAGTATCTGTTGGTGCCCCTATTGGCTCATCTGACCATTGCCTAATCCGGAGCATGGTGCCATCCACGTGCAAATTACGGCCCCGTTCCGCCGGCTGTCGCCGTGTCTGGCACTTCAAGTCAGCAGATTGGGATGGGATGCGGACCTTCTTTTCATCCTACCCCTGGGGCGAAGTTTGCTTCTCGCTTCGGGATGCTTCTGCCGTTGCCGACTCTGTTGCTGATGTGATATCGCAGGGCATGGAACTTTTCGTCCCAAGTTCTGTTGTGCCCGTTGGTGGCAAGTCTCAGCCTTGGTTTGACCGCTCTTGCAAAGAAGCGTTTTGCCAAAAGCAAGCAAGTTTTCAGTCCTGGTCCAACGCGATGGCAGCTAAGGATCCTGATGCGAAAGTCCTTAAAAGGGAGTATAACTTTGCCTCTAGATCTTTAAAAAAAACTGTGGCTACGGCAAAGGCGAAACACATCGGACGAATTGGTGAGAAGCTGGCCAAACTACCCTCGGGTACACGCTCATTTTGGTCTCTTGCCAAAGCTGTCCAGGGCAATTTTTGTCAGCCATCCTTTTCACCATTGCGCACGGCAAATGACACGTTGGTCCATGATGCAAGAGAGAAAGCCGATCTCCTGGGCACCTTTTTTGCATCTAACTCTACTTTGGACGACGGTGGGAAGCCTCCTCCGACTATACCACGTTGCGCGAGTACTATGCCGGACATCCGGTTTACTCAAAAAACTGTTCGCAAATCACTTCTCTCCCTCGAAGTCCACAAGTCTAATGGACCCGATGGAATCCCTGCCGTTGTGCTCAAAACTTGCGCTCCTGAGTTGGCTCCGGTCTTGACGCGTCTTTTTCGACACTCCTACTCTTTAGGCGTCGTCCCGTCTGCATGGAAGATTGCTTTAGTCCACCCAATACCCAAAAAAGGTGATCGCTCTGACCCTGGCAATTACAGGCCCATTGCCATTACCTCCTTGCTCTCCAAAATAATGGAGTCCATTATAAACCGCCAGCTCCTGTTGTACCTCGAGGAGCACCAGCTTATAAGCGATCGCCAGTACGGATTTCGTCATGGACGGTCTGCTGGCGATCTTTTGGTATTCCTGACCCATAAATGGGCGAAAGCGGTTGAGAGTAAGGGGGAAGCCCTGACGGCCAGTTTGGACATGGCGAAAGCCTTCGATCGGGTCTGGCACAAAGCCCTTCTATCGAAGCTTCCTTCCTACGGGTTGTCCGAGAAATTATGCCAATGGGTTACCAGTTTCCTCACAGGGCGCAGCATTAAAGTCGTTGTTGACGGTTCATGCTCCGAATACAAGCCCGTGAATGCTGGTGTCCCTCAAGGCTGTGTTCTGTCCCCGACGCTCTTTCTTTTGCATATCAATGATATGCTTCAATCCAGCAGCATTCATTGTTATGCGGATGATAGCACGGTGGACACCTCTTATACCGGTCAAGCTAACATTTCTCGGGCGCGCGTCTCCGAGTGTCGAACAAAACTTGTGTCTGAGGTTGAAACTTCATTACACCAGGTTTCAAATTGGGGTCACTGCCACTTGGTCCAATTTAACCCCAAAAAAACACAAGTTTGTGCGTTCACCGCGAAAAAAAGCCCCTTCGTCGTATCACCTTCGTTCCAGGGCGCTTCACTAGATACGCGGCCGAAGATCGAAATTCTAGGCGTCGAGATTTCGTGCGACGTTCAATTTCGCGGTCATCTTAAGGAAAAGGCTAAGTTGGCCTCCAAAAAACTGGGTGTCCTAGGCAGAGCAAGGCAGTATTTCACATCGGCGCATCGCCTTCAGCTATACAAGGCACAAGTTAGGCCGCATATGGAATACTGTTCCCATCTGTGGGCTGGGGCACCTCAATACCAACTTCTCCCTTTAGACCGCGTTCAACGTCGTGCGATTCGCATCGTCGATGACGTGAATCTCGTCAGCCGTCTCGATCCTCTGGCTCTGCGTAGGGATGTCGCATCCTTGTGCATTCTTTACCGAATGTATCATGGGGAGTGCTCTGATGAATTGTTCGACGTAATACCTGCCGCAGAATTTCACCACCGTACCATCCGTCACAGGCTGAAGTTTCATCCATACCATCTGGATGACTGGCTGTCAACCACCGTACGTTTTAAAAGACACTTCGTGCCACGTACGACCAAACTGTGGAATTAACTTCCTGCGGCGGTATTCCCGAACCGATACGACATTGGAACCTTCAAAAAACGAGTCTACATCTTCTTGAAAGGCCGGCAACACTCTTGTGATACCCCTGGTGTTGCAGTAGTCCATGGGCAGCGGTGATCGCTTACCATCAGGTGACCCGCTTGCTCGTTTGCCGCCCTATGTTATAAAAAAAAAAAAAAAAATTTTTTTACCGCTGCTGAGACGAAACGCCGAAAGAAACTTATGCCAGAGGGTATGTGGGGTAATATTAGATGGGATAAGGGATAATATTACATTGACCTGTACTAAATATTAGTTATTTTACGTAATAACCATAAAGCGTCCAAAATTAGTAGAAGTGAAGAGAAAGTTTTATAATCACGGTTATGATGCGTGGTAATTAATTTAAGTGTAGATTCATGTAATCGTATTACATAAAATTACTGGCAATCTTGCTAAAATTACTTGAATTGCCGTGTCTCCTTACCTACATATAGTAGCTGGCTTAATTTGTTCTTTTAAAAATTGCAAAGGTTTTTTGGACAAATCTGTCTTTTTTTTAATTTCTGGGATCTGCAAAATTGTTTTCTTTTTTTCAGTTTTAGGTTTTGCCATATTTTTAGTTTCGTACTTCAAAGAAAAAAATTACATGATCACTAAACTTTATTGTTTATCAAAGACAGACGTGTCTTACTAGTTGTATTAGAATTATTGTAATAAACATTCAAAATATTTTATTTTCTAGCAAGCAAG
Organism: Ephestia elutella; assembly: GCA_018467065.1. NCBI lineage: Eukaryota > Metazoa > Arthropoda > Insecta > Lepidoptera > Pyralidae > Ephestia > Ephestia elutella. Next base: position 4,986,494 of record CM031581.1, on the reverse strand, counting down.
AAAGAACTTTTCCCCTTTTCCATTGGAAAATATTATATTCTAACAACAGTAAAATCAACTTCATACGTAGACCTCCCAATAAAACCACCGACTAGAAAACCAGTGAATGCTTGCAGAAAATGCTTTGGCAACATTTTGCATCCAATTTTCTCCTTTACATTTCCAACGCGGATCGCGAATTTTGCGGTGAATGTGAGAAATCGTTGACACGGGAATTGTTGGAGATTCACCAATATCAGTAAAGGTTATAAAATAAAATGTCTCTGTGATGAGTAAGTACCTAAATTATTGTAGCTAAATTTCTTATAAAATCATTGCTTTGCTATAAAAGAAAATATGAAATTAAATTAGTATTAAAAAATTCAAAAAATTATTACTGTTCAGAATGTTTTATATTTTTTGTTTTTATTATATTTTGTAATTATAATTTTATTGTAAAAATTACTTATAAATAAAATTGGTCAAACTAAATAAATGCATAATTAAATACTTAATATTTACTTAAATACATGACAGGAATAACAAATTTACAAAGTTCTGAACATTCAACTAACAGGTTGAAATTCAGTTTACGGAATGGTGAAAACTTAAAGTTGCTAATTAAAGCGAACGATGAAGTAAATGGGGCAGAAATTGCAATCACATGAGTAAATATGGCACATGGAGTGTTATATACTTACCTAACTTAGCTATTATTAATCTTAATAATAGCCAAGTTAAATATAATAACTTAGCTAATTATTGTTCAAGTTAAGCATTTCTTAGTTTAGTTGTTTAATCGTTGTAGTTTTTTTTTATATTCATATCATTAATGTATTAAATTTATTTTATATTGTTTTGTTTATTTTCAATATAAATAAATAAATTTGTACCGCAAGATAACAAAGTACTCACAAAAAGAAATAATTGGTTGTAATTTATATTCAAATACTTGTTCGATTAAAACCACGACTGAATTAAAATATCGATTATATTATTGCCGACATGTTCACAGGTGCAAATATTCAAGGAACAATTACCACTACAAATTAAACGATGAAGAACAATCTATCAGTAAACAACTTTTAGGAATATTACTCCTTACGCCTCATATCCTTACTCATGTGTTATATGAGTATACGGTGACTGAGTTTTAATTGACATAAAGCAACCGAACGCAACTTGCAAGTTTAAGTTATATGTTTGGCAATATATTTGTGAACAGCTCGCGATTAAATAAACAACCTGGTATTAAGTCGGGTGTTTGTTTGGAACTATCACGGCGAAGTCAATATATCAGTTCGGCTTTGACTGAGGAAGATGGGAGAGTGTTTAAACGTTGTACAAAGTACATATTACTTCCATGGTTTAAACTGAACGTGTTGTCGTATGTCAACAGCGTAGTTTATTTTTCTTTGACATAAGTGAGTCAATGTCACCAAATGTCAGTTTGGCACAGTCAATTAAGTTACGTATTTCACCGAAATTGAAGTTTCGGTTAAGGTTAGTGTCAAAGTTTGCGTTTACGTTTAATTTTGTCATACTAATTGATAATTGGTGCAAGTCTAGTTTGCCTAACCAGTACGGTTATGGTTTGGTTAAGGTTACCGTTATCGTCAAAGTAAAATGGTGCAACTCGGCCTAACTTCCATACATTGTTTTTATGACATAAATCCGAATTTTTAGTATGCGATTCTTACTCCAATCTTGTGATATTCAAAATGCGCTAGAAATTGGGATGCTGAAATGGGAGGTACACATCGAGATAAACCGAGATTTATATTGAAAGCAATCGAGGGAGTAAAGTATGTTTGACGTTCAATGACTTTTATAATGTAAAGTATCATGGTCGAGTTTTGAATTTTTTTATCGACTAATGATCAGCATGAAGACCATAGACATTGGACATAGGTACCTAATGGTTTTCTTTTTACTTAACTACTCAACTTTAAGATGGAAACCATTTAATTTTGATCAGCTAATCTAACTATAGCACCTAACTACAACGTATACGTATTAAGATCAATGCCAAGCTAGAATCTTCCTAGAACTTAGTAAGTTAGTCACTCTACTCAGAATTTAGTTAAAGCCAAGAATGCCAACTGGCGTTGAGTTACGGACTACAGTTAGGGAGTTCGGCTTTAGTCAAGCTTGGTAATATTGTTTAATATTTGAACACTAGTATATTATATGACACATATGAGGAGGTCTATTTATTAACTGGTTTTCAATTTATTTTCCCACTTTATCTCGCTTAATTGCTGATCTCAGACGGCACAGTGCGATTTTTAATGGAAAAAATCACTCATCACTCTCTTCCTTACTCATTATATGATCGACCGAATTCAGATATATGTATAGGTATCTGAACTAATAAGGCATCCGCGGAAGACCAGCGTCGTGGTTCACGCCACGACATAATAATATGCTGAGTGGAGACCATTTTGGTACAATTGTTATAACTACTCTTCTATGTTCATGAAATATGTATTTTTGTATCAAATAAACATTTTTTCTTTCTTTCTTTCTTTCTAGGGGAACGCGAAAGAGGAAATATCTCCTCTTTCGCGTTCCCCTATCCCTATAATTATACCTTAATTATTTTATTCTGCTCGAGTTATGTCGATAACATTCAAGTTTATGTAATATTTATTCGTCGTATCATTTACCGATGTTATAAAAAATATTTTTTTCCTATTATTGGATCTGGAAGCGACTGATAGAGAGTGGAGGGCTCATGCACTGATTAAGCAGGAGTGGCGAACTAGAGGGGAGGCCTTTGCCCAGCAGTGGGACAGTATAGGCTAAAAAAAAAAAAATTATTGGATCAAAATTTCTTACCACAAAGCGGTTTATTTTTCACGAAATATTTTCCTTACCTGTAACAAAAAATAAATAACAATTAATACAATTTTATAAGTTTAGCCTTTCAAGATTAAATGAGCCAACAATTAATAAAATTAATAAATTCCCAGTGAAGCCACATAATTGGAATCTGGGAAAGTTTGATTAATTATGTACAGTAAACCGCATATACAGTACGTACAGTTAACCCTAAACTGATTTTTATGCGATGGCAATAGTGTCGAATTTTCAATGATTATTGATAAATTAATGTGCTGTTGAATGTAATTGGAAGATTGCCTACTTTATCTAATGAATCAAAGCTTTTATAATTTTGCATATACTAGGTTTTGATGAAAATAATTCACTTAACAAATACACAAGAGCAATATATTGGAAGCTAAAGTGTTGGAAGTTATTTCACGGAAGACAGCGCGGGGCAACAAAAATCCTGAGCTCTTAAGGTTGTCCTAAGGGCTAAAAAGGATTTTTTCTTAAATGTCCTAAATTGTAGTTATCTGCCATTGATAAAATAACACCAAAAACAAATAGCATTTTCGAATTTCCTACGGGACCGGAGTGCACCCTCCGTGGCCTAACGATCATCACGCCGGACTGCCACACCGGAGATCCCGGGTTCGATCCCCGGTCGGGTTAAGATGGAAAATGATATTTTCAGATTGACCTGGGTCTTGGATGTTTATCTACATATGTATTTGCTATAAAATATAGTATCGTTGGGTTAGCATTCCATATCACAAGTCTCGAACTTACTTTGGGGCTAACTCAATCTGTGTGATTTGTCCGTATATATTTATTTTTTATATTTAAGTATGGCAATATTAGTGCGTGTGTTGCCAGTAATGACATACGGAACTGAGACGTGGTCGCTTACTATGGGCCTCATAAGAAGGCTCAAGGTCACCCAAAGGGCGATGGAGCGCGCTATGCTCGGAGTTTCCCTGCGTGATCGAATCAGAAATGAGGAGATCCGTAGGAGAACTAAAGTAACCGACATAGCCCGCAAAATCGCGAAACTTAAGTGGCAGTGGGCGGGGCACATAGCTCGTAGAACAGATAGCCATTGGGGCAGAAAAGTTCTCGAGTGGCGACCACGAACCGGAAAACGTAGTGTTGGCAGGCCTCCCACTCGGTGGACCGACGACCTGGTGAAGGTCGCGGGATGCGCATGGATGCGGGCAGCGCAGGACCGGTCGTTGTGGAAATCCTTGGGGGAGGCCTTTGTCCAGCAGTGGATGTCTTTCGGCTGAGAGAAGAAGATGTCAATATTATTAGGACTATCCAAAATGTGAAACGATATCAGCCTTATAGACACTGTTACGATATTCGATAGACCGATGTGTCTTGGCGCGAAAATTCATGTCATTGATGGATGGTTTATATTTAAGAAGTTATTAAACAAGAGTATTTTTGTGAATTGGATGAATAGCGAAATTCCTTTTTGCAGATAGACGCTCGCGGAATTTGATTTATGATACGTGGCTTTCACTTTATTCCTAAGCTTTTTTTCATAAACTTCTTTATTACTAAGCTATTTTAAAAGACAGTGTTTTAGAAGTTACTCGTAATATTAAGCTTCCGTCAAAAGATCGTATAAATAAATAATGGACAAAAACAGTTTGTAATGAATTCTTATGTACGTAGGTATAAAAGATAACTTATTTTCATGTTGTTTCTAAAAACATCATAGGTACCTTTGACAAAACCGTTCAGAAACTTGGCTCCTTTTCCACACCTTGTCGTCATATCAAGTATATGAGAATTTAGCCAATTTTAACATTAACATCAATATCAATACATCATCAATCAATACATATACTAAAACTGTAACTGGTCTGTGTCTGTCTGTATATAAGAGATATCTAAGAAAAAAACATTATGAGGGGTCTTTATAAGGCTAATAAAAGCCAAAACAATTTTTATTTAATTTTTGACTTAAGCGCGTCACGCAAAAACTACTGGACCAAATTTGATGCGGTTTTCACTGTTGTAATACAGAATGTCTAACTTAAAATCTGGCGTAGGTTTCATCTTGATACTTAGCTTCGAACCAGAGAAATTAACAAAAGTACGAAGTTCGCGGAAACAAGCTAGTCTTTGTTAAGATTGATCAAATCCTATTCAAATATTGCTCGTATAGAAATATGAACATCACGCAAAGCAAAATCGACATTGCATCCTACGTATTATAGTTGAAATATCAATTGTGTTATGACATTATCCGGTTATCTGTGGAAACTATCTCAACTTGATCCAAGTACTGCAGTTTCGAGTACTTGCAGATTTGATAGGGTTAACTTTGGTATCGTCTCTTGTGCTAAACTGGACAACTTATGGAAATCAAGTTAGTTTTGTACTACCTGTAGTTGAATCTCGAATTCTGATAAGCATAAATTAACATGATACTAAAGGGAATGGTAAATACATAGTTTAGTTATGAAAAGGTATACTTTCTACCTTGTGACTCATTTAAGTTGAATTTCACTTATAATGTTGAATGACAATTTTTTTTTTATAGAATAGTAGGTAAACGACCATGCGGGTTGCCTGATACGTGTAAGCAATCACCGCAGTCCATAGACACCAACGACCCTAAAAAGGTCACTGATGCGTTGCCGACTCTTTGAGAAAGCAATAGGCTCTTTTCTTGAAGGCCCCAAACTCAAATTACCTAACGAATTTTGAAGAAAAAATGTAAGAAGCAGAAAATCGTTTTCTTTAATTTTATCTAAATCTGTTTAGCCGTCTTTGAGAACTTAAGTAACCTCAACCTCACTTTAATAATATACTTGAGTTGATGAAGCATGTTTAAGAAATTACTCGCTACATCGTAGACCTCATCTCTGTCCTTGGGCAAGATTGTGGTCAAGAGCAAACCCATCTTTTATAAAAAAAGCTATATACCTGTAAAACTTGATATTTCCCCAAAATATATTCGTGTTAACATAAACATTTATTTGCCTAAGATACATAGAGAAGTTACGTAACATGTTTCAGCGTATAATAATTCTATATCAAGAAATGACGGAAATAGACTCGTACCGAGACGGGCCACGCGACGTTAACAAATAAATGGCCTCAACCAACCAGTTGAGACTGTACGTAAACGTCCAATTTCAGCCCAATGATCAAATATTCCACTAGGTGCCAGCACTTATGAGTAAGGACCTCAGACGAAGGAAAGAAGAATAGACATGACATACCTACAAAAAACCGTACATACCTAAAGCCGGCGCCGACAAAGGATTTGGCACAAATATGGGGGCCTGCGCATAGGTACTAATAATAGTGACAAAACATGGCGACCGGACGCATAACTACTGTTTTTATTAGATTGTTATGCCAGGTCTAGTCTTTTTTACTAAGTCTATGATAAGGACAGACATCTGCCTGTCAAATGGTGCAACGCTGTCAATGTCAACGTGTCAAATTCAAATGACAGTATTGTACCATTCTTCTTGTCAAGTCGAAATGGCAAAAATCATTATATTTTCCCAGACCTTACTCGCCAGTAGCGCTAACTAGTGAGCGTAAATACGATAACCCTGATTTGTGAGTACCTGTAGATTCGTCCTAACTGTCAGTTCGTCATTAAATAATGTATGGTGTAGGTGTGACGAATTAACTTCCAATGTATGGAACTTACAAATACGACGAATTGAGCGTGAGTAAGACCCAATTTAAGTCAAGTAGACTTGTACCTCGAACAATCTGACTTATCGTATTATGTCGGGGGCAGATAAACAGATAAACACCCCCTAATATAGGATTCGGTTAGGTTTTTATAAGCCCCCGACTGTTTACATCAATGTTCACCGACCACTGCCTGCTGATAAAGGATACTCTGGTAAAGGAAAACATTGAGAGAAAACCTGCATGCTGTTTAGTTCTCAAGTGTGTCTTACGACTACGTACGCTAGATTGCGGTCGCTAAACCATGTGAGATCTATCTAGGCCACTTAAAAAATTTGACACCAGTGTTATTTCATAACCATAGAGTTAGAAAAAAAAGAGGCACAGGCAGCTGAGGAAGCGGGATATTAGATATGGTTTTCGCCTATGTTGGTGAAGGACAGGTAATATCTTCTGAGAGGCTCATTTTTGTCAAGTTTGGCATTTTTGGTGTGTTTTGGTTCCATAGAATTTGTGAAAATTTTTACGTCTATTAAAGAATGATTCTTTTTTTCAACATCTATGATTATAACACTCTTAAACACAAAGAGATGACCCAGACTGAAAAGGGACGCATGAGAAAAAGTCCACTTTTAGTCGGCTCGTTGCCCATCACTAGTTTCTGCAGTCTACATGTCTGGCATGCGAATGAAATAAAAAAAGTTATTTGCGCGTTTAAATTTAGCCCGGTAGTATTGAGTTACTGTGACGACGTATTAAAACCTGAAAAGGTCATACGGTTACATCTAAATTTATAAGTACGACACTATTATATGTCCAGAGACCATTAAATTCAAGATTCATTTTGAATTGATGTTAAACTGATGAGTTAACAGAATGATGATTTTATCTCTTTAATACCAGAATTATCTAATCATGAGTTATGTATATTATCTATGTGAGCACTTTTTGTAATGAGTATTATCACAAAAAAATACTTATAGAAAGCTGTTTAGAGTTGCTTTAGCACCATGAACGCCTCAAAGGACATATCAATAATAGTCATAAAGGAAGGACCCGTAGGTATCTGAAAAGCGTAATAATAACCTAATATTTTTGCATACCTAACGAAATAAGTACCTATTTTTATTTAACTTTTATTCCAAAACGTCCTAATTCACTCACACTAATTGATTTTATCTTAACACATAATCCAAAAAACAGAATCTAACACATTATTAGCAACACGCAGCAACATAAACTGTTATTACCGCCATATAGAGGTCATGCAAGGAGTCTTGACATGCAGTTGACTGTACAGCGCGAATAGGACACAGAAGTAAATTTTTTTTTTAAATATAAGCAGAAGGAACACAAATTTCACACACACACTGATGATATTTGACAATATTTGCATCCTGTTCATGATAAGGACTGTCACATAACTCTGTCCCTTTCCTTCCTTAGCATTGCAATGTATTGCAACACGAACCACTACACTGAAAGATTTATCATCCAAGCCGGATTTTTCATGCGAAATGATCCTTAACTGTCATATTTGTTGTATTGTCACAGTTGTCATAAATATTTAAAATTATTTTTTACTGTTTTGTGCTTTTAAACTCAATAGAAATGATAAAATGCAACGTGTACAATATGTGGAAGTGTTTCATAAAAAAATATTCGTGGAATATCGTTCCTTCGGTAAGCAATACATGTTTTTTTGACGTGCCCAATGATAATATACAATTTCGTGTTATTTTTGAAACAATAACCATTATTAGACTTTTGAATGCTATTTATCAGCAATATCATTATTTATTTTATAAAGTAGTGTATTAATTATAACCATTTCATAAGAAATACTACAAGTAATTTAATAATTTCGTAAATAGCATAGATCATTTGACAGATCCAGTTTTGTTTACTATGGCTGGGCCGAATCAAGGCAAATATACGAATTTAGTACCTATTCAATAAAAATCTCAGGAATTCTTTCTTGAAGATTAAAATGCACATTTTATAAAAATACTGACAGTGAATTTTATTTCAGGACAAGGAAAATATGCCAGAAAATAATACCTCAAGAAAGAGAACTGTTATGGGGAGTATTTCTCTTACGTACTACGAGTACCAGGACAGTGAATAGACGCCAGCAACCATTAACATCATTGCAATGTTTCATTGCACGTGATTTTTAATAATTTAAAATAAATTTTATTGATTTAATGACTAGTATTTTTTCCCAAAAGGGATAGAATTTCCCATCGTAAAAAGCTGATGCAGATCCGTCCGCATACCGCGCACGGCTTAAGATTCAGCATCTCAAAATTTTTGGTTTTGCTACACTGTACCGAATAAGATAATTAAATATCTTAGATCCGACCCTGTATTCTGTCGTTGTGTGAATAATAATCTTAGTGTGTGTTTTTGCCATGCAATTTCAAATGACATGTTCAGTCTGCTTACTATTATTATATGTCTGTGGAATAGGATCATTTCGAACGTGAGGGCGCCACTTACGCTATATAAGGTGGACTCAAATTAACTACAAATATTTTTAGGGCTGATTACTGATATTATTTAGAAAGGATATCAGTGGTTTTTTCAATTTTCTACACGCTAGTTTTCGAGAAAAATTAACTTTTTGTTTTTTGAAAACCGTAACATTATAACATCCTGTATCCTATAACATGAAACACGAGAGACGATGTTTCAGTCCTTACCTCATTGGCCAATTATTTTAACCAATTAAAATGAAACTACCTACACGCGGCCACAAACAAAAACCGCCGCCCACCGGCGCGCGCGTGAGTCCGTGTTGCTCTATGGTGCCGCTCTATCATAGAGTAACTATGGAATGGAGCAATCAATCATAGGTCTTTTTTATAGGTTTTTTTTAATATTATTATTATTGGATTATTCTATTATTGGGAAGGTCTCTTGTCTTGACAAACAGAAAATAAAGATATCTGAAAACTTTTCATTTTTCCTTTCCAAATCAAATCAACAACCGGCCAAGTACGAGTCGAACTCGTGCACGAAGGGTTCCGTAGCATTCTAAAAATCACGTTTGGTGTATGGGAGCCCCCTTAAATAATTGTTTTAATTTAATTATTCGTATTATTAAGATGTGTTAGTAATAGGGTCCCGTTCGAACACTAAAAAGTGAATGTAATTCGTCCAGTACCAGCGTCTACGGATCGAAGGGCGAAAATAAAGTTTGGCTTTTATTTATGTTTTAGTGAGAGCAAAAATGTTGAACCTTTTGATAGATCTACTAGTTGGTATGGCCTCATTCGCACTTGACTTTCTTTTATCATCTACGTATTTAATTGTTTTTCCGACCTAAAACTATTGCACAATAGTAACGACCATGTTCTACGAGCTATGTGCCCCGCCCACTGCCACTTAAGTTTCACGATTCTGCGGGCTATGTCGGTTACTTTAGTTCTCCTACGGATCTCCTCATTTCTGATTCGATCACGCAGGAAACTCCGAGCATAGCGCGCTCCATCGCCCTTTGGGTGACCTTGAGCCTTCTTATGAGGCCCATAGTAAGCGACCACGTCTCTGTTCCGTATGTCATTACTGGCAACACACACTGGTCAAAGACCTTAGTCTTGAGACACTGCGGTATTTTGGACGAGAAGATATCGCGAAGCTTCCCGAACGCTGCCCAGCCGAGTTGGATTCGACGGTTGACCTCTTTCTCAAAGTTGGACTTACCTAACTGAACTGTTTGTCCCAGGTATACATAATTGTCAACAACTTCGAGTGTAGAGTCTCCAACCTTCAGAGGAGTGGGTGCGACAAGAATATTAAAAATAATTTTCGTCTTGTCCATGTTCATTTTTAGACCCACTTGTTGAGAGGCTCTACATAGCTCGTAGAACAGATAGCCGTTGGGGCAGAAAAGTTCTCAAGTGGCGACCACGAACCGGAAAACGTTGTGTTGGCAGGCCTCCCACTCGGTTGACCGACGACCTGGTAAAGGTCGCGGGATGCGCATGGATGCGGGCAGCGCAGGACCGGTCGTTGTGGAAATCCTTGGGGGAGGCCTTTGTCCAGCAGTGGACGTCTTTCGGCTGAGAGAGAACGACCATGTTTATTTAATAAAGATGTTAAAATCCTTCCTTATCCTTGACATGAGACAAAACATTACATACTTTGTCGACTCTGCCGATAGATACTCTGTGTATTCCCGAACCGGAAAATTTAGGTGCGCTAGGGATCTCCAGTTTCACAACTCGAATCTCCTTATCAAACTCCTTCATCTGAAACCATAACTCCACAACCGCAACTCCGTCGTAGCCTCAGGCAGAGGCAAGCACCTCGTCGATTAATCGAAGAAATGATTTAAGTTAATTTGGGAGGAATGTTACAACCTCATTTTGATATACTCTGTGCACATACCAGAGATATACCATAGACGTTGTCTTGGAGATTGGTCTAATAAAAAGCTATGACATGAAGTTGTATGTTGTAAAAAATGCCTTACCTATATTCAAACCAGGACTACCTGAATATGACAATCTGCTACCATGATGCAAATGAAATTTGTACTCGGGCGTGCGAGATTTTTTTCGAGAGGTATGGTCTGCGGATCAACCCAAGAACTATTCTTGGTGCCGTGCAGCGTCACCGCGAGACCGGCAGTTTCCGACCCAGGCCTGATGCAGGCCGACCGCGGTATCCTGTACGGCTGGAAGAAGATGTGTTGGACTTTTTTAAGACACCCGGTGGCCAGCGCTGAAGACGCCGCACGTGTCTTCTTTGTGTCGAAATCATACATTTTAAAAGTGTTGCATAGCGAGGGATTTCATCCCTATCATATTCTGAGGGTTCAGGAGATGCTCCCGACGGACTATGAAGACAGAGTGGAGTTTTCGCAGTGGTTGTGTAGGAACCGAAATAATAACATTTTGTGGACAGATGAGTGCACGTTTACCCGGGTAGGCCTGTTCAATATTCACAATGAACATTATTGGACGGTTGAAAATCCTCGGATGGTTCGCCCCGATTATTTTCAACACAGATTCAGTGTGAATGTTTGGGCAGGTTTCCTTAAGGGAGAATTACTCGGGCCCGTATTTCTAGATAGACTGAACGCGGACACTTATTTAGACTTCCTACAAAATACCCTTCCGGTTTTGCTGGAAGATGTGCCTGTGTGCTACCGGAGGTGGATGTATTATCAACACGATGGCGCACCGGCGCATTTCAGTGTGCGCGTGAGGGACTACCTCACTGAGCAGTTCCAGGGACGCTGGATTGGACGTGGTGGAGTATCGGCTCGGCGGTTCGAGAACAGGTCTGGACCAGGCATCGCGTGGCCTCCACGTTCGCCAGACCTCACGCCACTGGACTTCCATGTGTGGGGTAGGGCCAAAGACCTTGTTTACGGACACGACGGCGACCACCATTAGCTCAATCGACGAGCTGAAGTCGCGGATAGTGAGAGCCTTTGAACTAATGCGGAGTGACACACATGTGCTCCAAAAAGTGACAAGACACTGTGTTGATAGAGCCATGATGTGTATTCTCGAAAGAGGGGGGTATGTGCAGCAAATCTTTAATTAATTTAGGTTGTGATTTAGGGTGTACATAAACTTGTAAATAGACTTTTAAACACGCCGAATTAATGCAAATTCAAATAATCTACCTATTGACATGTCAGATTATTTTTTAATTCCTATGTATTTTCGTTAGCTACATAGATAGGTACTTACAATTATTAATGCACTTAAACAACTAATTTGCATTAATTTGTCAGTCCACAGCCTGAAAAAGTGTGATGGGAAGTCATTATTTTATTGTAAATTGTAAACTTATTAATAAATTTGATAAACCAAATTCACGTGTTTGCTCTCCTAGTCGCCTTAAACCCCAAAACTTACACTTAAATTATCATCTTATTAGTTATTAGGCTATATTAGGTTATTTGTGTGTGTGTGTGTGTTAATCCACACAAATAAATAAAACGGAACGAAATACACAATCATGTAGGTTTACATTGATACGTTTAAGTTTAATAAATCGCTTGTCATCTCTGTCTTCCACGCACTTTTGATAAAAAAGAGGAAGACGGCAAATCAATTTCATTCTACTATTATTTGGTGGGTGGAGCTTTCTTCTATTATTTGGTGGGTGGAGCATATAGATGAATGAATTGTCTAACATGTATCTACAGTATGATACTAAATGTCATCATTTTATAATATCTTTTTTGTTAGAAAAAATAAAATAAAAACTAGCGTATCGATTTTTAAAATTTTATCTCTAATACGTTTATTTAGCCTCCTGGAGCCAGTCCTGAAAATATTTGTAGTTAATTTGAGTCCACCTTATATATAATAAATTTTAACAGCTTAAACATTAGTTCGCTTTTCTACCACGTGCCAAATGATCTTTGTCGCACGGTACTCCTGAGTTAATACTTTGATCGAGTTACGAGGCTTTACATAAATATATAGAAATCCCCTAATAATTTTACAAGCACATCCAAAAAGTTCTAATCTCTTGAGGAATTTAAATGAGGCAGATTACAGGCAAGTGAAGTTTACACGTTATCCTAAGATTTTTTATTGAATTTTGTTGATAATAAATCAAATATTAGTTCAAACCTAAACATTCTAAACTAAAACATTTATTAACCGCGAAAGTAATTTCCTAAAAAATCTATTTTAATTTATATTGTTGTAAAATCATAAAAAGACATGGTAAGATTATTTACATAATAGGACAATCCTAACTATCCTAATCCTAACTTCCTAACTAATATTATAAATGCGAAAGTGAGTTTGTTTGTTTGTTTGTTTGTTACCTCTTCACGTTTTATCTACTGTACTGTGAAATTTCGCATACACATAGCTGGAAGTACGGAGAAGGACATAGGGTACTTTTCATCCCGGGAAAAAGCACTGTTCCCGTGGGAAATACACGCGGGCGAAGCCGCGGGCGAAAGCTAGTTATGAATAAATGGACTTTAGGTATGTAGCTTATTTTTTACATACTATTCCAACATTCCAACCATCTTTTAAAATCACTGATGCGTTGTCGACTTTTTGAGAAAGTGATACCTAAGCTCTTTTCTTGAAGGCTCCAACATTCGTAGTTACTAGGAATATGTATATGTTTCCATACTCCATAGATCATCGAAATAATTTACATAATATTATTTCTCAGATTTCCTTCAAATGGAACATAACAGTGACGTAACGCACCATGAAACGCAAATTTTATTCATGGCACGTAATAAAACACATTAAATTCGAACAAACGACAAGACAAATGTGTTTGTTTAAGATCTATTTTACCTGTTACCATCAGAATTACTTAATGTCGCATATGTAGGTATACAAATTAAACAAGCAGCGACCAAGGCATCCATTTTTGATGAAACTTTGAGTACTAATAAACTCTTGCAATATTTATTGATTGAAAAGATACTTGACTGTAATTTACACACCAAACTATATATTATTGATTTGTAATACTTGGCCAAACCGCTTAACCGATTGTTATAAATTTTGACATTGAGATAGATGGGAACTTCGAGCATGTTTTGACGCAAAATTCCCATGGAAATGAAGACTTTGTAATGCTTTTTTTCATCTCTACTTTATACCACCAGAAATAACAAATCTTCCCTTAATATCCCAATTTTATTTACGTTAGGAATATCAAATTCGCGCCCAACTTTTTTTAATATCTCACATCAGTCAAAGTTATCTCGCCTAATCTCGAAAGCGACATAAATTTCAATATAGAGGGTGTTCTGAGAAAATGACTGCGACGGTGTCAACACTCGTTATGATGTTGTAACATATTACGAAAGTGGATTCGAAGATATATTTTGGTGGGAATATTTCAGTTTTGTAGTTATACATGTAGGATTAATGATTTGGAAAATTAAAATAACAAAAGGTTACGAGTAAGGTGCTGACCTCTGTTAGATGGTACAACGCTCAATGTCGATGTGTCAAATTCAAATGACAGTATTGTATCATTAAAAAGACCACACTGACCAGGAGAGCTACAGTGCGACAAGGATCTTTTTGCACGTGAGTGAGGGCGCCACCTACGTTTTCAATAAGAAATTTTAATAGTGTAGACATTAGTTCCGTTTTCTACCAAGTAACTATACAGTGAGCATTAAAATAATAACCCTCATTGTGACGGATTTTCCTAAAACCAGACAGCAACCGGACCAATATTGGTCTAAGCTTGGATCTCTTAGAATATAACCAGGGTCCGATACCGAGGTCTGATTTTCGTAAATTTGAACGAATTTTGTCCGATTTTTATACACATATTACACCATAAACATACAAACCTGTAAAATATACCCTTCCATTCACGTCACACTGAAACTAAACGAGCTTGTAGGTATAGGTATCTAATTATATCCGTGTCTCCACAGATACGGGTATCCTAAAAGGGATATCAGCGATCGGCCTATTGAATCTCCATTCTCGCCTCTATTAATAGGTTCTTGTTAAGCGTGTAATGTTGATTCAATATAGGCACTAATTTTACTGATAACATTATATAAATACGTTTTTATACAAGTATATTAGAGCAAGAATAAAATTTTCTGGTTTGTTGTTAATAAATTAACACTGGAACACATTAGCAGGCAGCACTAGGTTCCAACAGTATTTACAAATCAATATAAGTATATAGTTGTGTGTGCTGTTCGTGGACGAAAATGAAATAAAAATTTGAATCCACAAACAGCACATGCAAAAATATTGAAATGTGCTGTTCGTAGACTAGGCCTTGTGCTGTTCGCGTTTGTGCTATTCGAATTAGTGCTCTAAGTGGACTACGTCTATATCTCTAGTCAAATCGTTTTTCATAACTACCCCATTTGTACAAAACAGTTTTTGTGTGTGGTTGTCACATCTTCACATATTGCAACATAGATTATGTACATATCATACTTAGATACGGGAATTTAGTCATCCTATTGGTGCTCCCACACTGGCAGTTATGTAATATTAAATAACATTTGCTGTCTCTTTTTTTTCATTAACTTGTAACATAAGTATAATAGAGGCAACAGATGTTATTTAACATTTTATAACTGCCAATGTGGGAGCACCATGTTTAATACATTTAAAACTGCCTAATAGACGAAATAATAATCTATTTAACTACAATTGTTTTATGTGTGTGTCAAATAATATTCTTCCTTTTTAACCTAAATGCTTACACAGCACTCTAAAAGCAATTTTCCTAATATTTCATTTCAGTTTCAAGAGGATAATCACCTTTCACTTCATCGAGATAAATAAGATGAAATAAGATGTCACAAGCAGGATAGACAGCGCCTATATTTCCGACATTTGACATGCCATTTTGTTAAAACTCCAGCCAAGCAATATTGATCATTATTATAATGACAATAAAGTGTTCTAGAGCAGAAAACGTAGTGTAGTTTTCACACTTGGCTCAAAACGAGCTCGTATCAATTTTTCTCGTGTTATGAAGATCTAAATTGCCTTTGTTAGTTTGAGTTTGACGAACAAAACTGTGGTAAAGCATACTGTGAATTACAGCACAAACTAATTTTAGTCTTGTGACTATCACAATAAGGTAGAATTTTAATTGATAAGTTCAGTTACAAATTGAACTGAGAAACTGAGTTACTAGTTATCTATATCATATTATAACTTTACCTCATTGTTAGTGTTTTAGCC
The DNA here is from genome assembly GCA_018467065.1 of Ephestia elutella. Lineage (NCBI taxonomy): Eukaryota > Metazoa > Arthropoda > Insecta > Lepidoptera > Pyralidae > Ephestia > Ephestia elutella. The sequence goes on along the minus strand of CM031581.1, from coordinate 4,970,331 downwards.
AAAGAAATAAGCAAATATTGAAGACCAACTAACAGCGAAAATTGTCCATACGAGTTGAAATCTATACATATAATAAAACAGTAAAAATATTTTGTCTGTACATTTAATATTTTTGACTGAAATGGATAGAGGGAGACCTAAAAAGAACAATAGAAAGCAAAAAATTTTTTTTGGAATTTCTTGTCTGTCTGTCTGTCTGTATGTATGTACGCGTTTCACGCAAAAACTACTGGACGGATTTGAATGAAACTTTTTTTGTTGTATAGCTATTAAGCCTGGGCAACATATAGGCTATAATTCATTTTGAAAACTGGAACACCTGATGAAGAACCATAACGGAACAGCTAAACTATAAGTAATATGGAAATGGTGCCTTAACAAAAATCGTTCAACCTGATGAGCATTTTCTGCCGACGTACCTATAAAAATTGAAGATCTAAAACATCTGATGAAAAGCTCCAAGAGAGATTTTTCATCTAAGCGAAACTCACGCGGGCGAAGCCGCGGGCGACAGCAAGTTCTAAAATATTTTCTTTTTATACTAACATCAATCGCGTTGAAGAAAAGTCGAATCTCGCATTACTCTTTGAAGTTATTGGTTACTCATTCATACACGAGCGCCTTTTTATATTTAAAACATTGAATTTTTCAAGGCACAGAACATTACTATATTTTCCAAAAACATTATGGAAAAATAGGTTGAGTATTTATGAACTTGAGTAGGTATCAAAAATGTGAAGTTTAAGAGAAACAAACAAAATGCATATTAAACTGAAATTTGGCGCGCACCCAATACAGAGCGATAAAAATAAATTCATCCAAATAATGCAAGTTGGCGTTCCAATAATCGTAGAGATAAATTTTTTAGTCATAATGTTAATAACAATGCAATGTAATATTGTAGTGATTTTTTTACTTACATCTATAATTCGATAATATTTCGGATTTTTATTAGGTTATGTCAAAGTATAAACATTGTTATGTTTTTACACGTTTCAATAAATCACAGAATTTCAGTATTGAAGAATTTTAACAAAATAACAAATTATTTCAAATTTCCTATATAAAATACAATTTAAATAGGTACTTAGCACATGTAATGTTTGTGATAAACATTCCGATTACCTATCATTAAATAATAATCATGCAACACTGTTTTCATCGCAGACTCTCACATAAATATCGTATTTGATTCGCAAATGAGTTTCCTCTTAAGTACATTAAGATCTGCGTTCAAGTATTCTAAAGATTTAAGTTCAATCAAGTTACTGAAGAGCAAATTAATTGCCATAACTCTACTTCATATGCTTTACTTGGTTTTACAGACACGAATGTACAGTCGAGGGCAAACTGACCCCCTCACTGAATGAACTCTACCTCACTGAATCCTATCTCATTCAGTGAGGTAGAGTTCATTCAGTGCGGGAGATCAGTTTTTTCTGCCCTAGACTGTACGTTGATATTTCTACTTTTTCTCTAGAATACTTTCGACGACAACCCTTTGACAATATTACTGTGTCTCGGCAATAACTCATGTTATACAAAGAGACGATACACTACCTATAAATAGATATTTCGGGAACTCGTTCGCACTCATTAGTCATATATTATATAGAACAGTTCCCACAATTATGACAGCAAACGTTCTTTCACGAAAGATAACAAAAGAAACGGGGCACATTCGTCGTCCAATTAACATTTGATACACTGTGCTTTGAAGCTGCATTGTCCTAGTTAGCGCATAGCATTTCATTCTTTTACTTTTTAATTGCTCGCTGTTTTCAAAATGGAACATGTTTAATATTCAGAAGACCAGTATTCAGTAATATTTTTGAAATGTTCGTATATTTTTTTTGTAGGTACTCGATTCTTTGGGAATTTTGGATCAGTTCTTAATTCCTCTTCGTAACGTTTTGCTGATCTGTGTTAAAGTCTTGCTAATCTGTGTGAAAATATATCGGTTTGATATCAAACTGTATTTTCTAGATCTATAATCACTGCTTCTATTCTGATGTTTTAAAATGATCTAAGCCCTAATATAATGATCTATGTTCTAATACATCTATCTAGCTAATCAAAATTTTGAAATGTGAAATCGAATAATCAGAATCATCGGACCAAGGACAGACGAAATAGAGTTAAACTTTTGACTATAATGTAAAACTGCTTTTATTCTAAAGGAGTTAAAATCAATTCCTATCCTAGATTAGTTATTAGGAAACGAACTATTTCGATTCAGCAGTACAACCATTAAGTTCGTATTACCAAACGTATGAATTTTGACCGCAGGGTAAACTTTTGACTATAATGTAAAACGGTTTTTATTCTAAAGGAGTTAAAATCAATTCCTATCCTAGATTAGTTATTAGGAAACGAACTATTTCGATTCAGCAGTACAACCATTAAGTTCGTATTACCAAACGTATGAATTTTGACCGCAGGGTAAACTTTTGACTATAATGTAAAACGGCTTTTATTCTAAAGGAGTTAAAATCAATTCCTATCCTAGATTAGTTATTAGGAAACGAACTATTTCGATTCAGCAGTACAACCATTAAGTTCGTATTACCAAACGTATGAATTTTGACCGCAGGGTAAACTTTTGACTATAATGTAAAACGGCTTTTATTCTAAAGGAGTTAAAATCAATTCCTATCCTAGATTAGTTATTAGGAAACGAACTATTTCGATTCAGCTTTTAGTACAACCATTAAGTTCGTATTACCAAACGTATGAATTCTGACCGCAGTGTAATTCTGCAAATGAGTTTTCGAGTGAGTGCAGCCGAAATGTTACTGCAGAATTAGACCAACTTTGAATTGAGCGGAGTTTGCTGTCTTAGGGTGGCTATGATGACGAAATTAAGTGTAGAAATGTAAGAATAATAAATTAATTGGTCCATTTTCTTTTAATTTACAAAATATCAGCATTAAAAGTAATAGTTTTATTGTTGCTACATAGTAAGTTAGTTAACTTTAGTGGATGACAAGTTTTTTTTTATTTATTCAAACAACAACAGCCTTTCTTAAATATTTAACAAATCAAAAAGCTGTTCACAGAAAAAAAACATTTATCACGCCCTAAATTAAAATTACAGGTATAGGTACAATAAATTACTCTTATTGTTATGTAGTAAATAGCAGTATAGGTGGTAAACTGGAAATAACTTCGCTATCTCACGTAATTATGAATGGTAACTTATATTCAATTTTTGAAGACTAGAATAGTTCAATTGTACAAAATATAACATAAAGGAAATATGCATTGTAAATGTATAGCATTTTAATGGGACATTCACCACAGAGACATACATAATAAAGGTGTTAAAATAAATGTTCAAGTTTTAATTGATCGAATATTATTTGATATTGTTCGTTTTTTTTTATAAGAGGCCAAAGCTCGAAATAGAGATAAATAGGAGAGTAGAAAATCCCATAAGTTTTTTTTTTAATAAAGTGGCCAAAGCTCGAAATAGAGTTAAACAGGAGAGTAGAAAATCCTCTTTGAAGCAATCTCATGGTGCCTCTATTCACATGCGGCAAAAGATATTAACAGCTGTAATTAGGACTGGTAATACGTTCAGAGACGGGCTTGTAATGAAAAGGCTTTCCACGTCATATTGTTAAATGAACATCAGTTTAACATCATAATTAGTTCATTAGTTCGTCAACAATTTCCAGCTTATGATGTGGGTACATGCAATTTATTAATATTTACAAAGCAGATGTGAAATTGACAACACAGATTTACACTTAACTAGCTTTCGCCCGCGGCTTCGCCCGCGTGAATTTTCCACGGGGATAGTGCTTTTTCCCGAGATGAAAAGTACCCTACGTCCTTCTCCGTACTTCTAACTATGTGTATGCAAAATTTCAGGAAGATTGGTTCAGTAGATGAAGCGTGAAGAGGTAACAAACAAACAAACAAACTCACTTTCACATTTATAATATTAGTTAGGATTAGGATTACTACAGTTAAAGTTAAAGCATCTAGATACTATGCTACTAATACTGGAAAGCTATCCTTATTTTTTATTCAGAGTACCGTCAAATCAAATTTGTAAATTCTCCGAGGAAAAGTTGCAAACATATTGACTAGAATTATTTGCTACAAGTTGAGTTGTGTGTTCCCATAACTTTGTATGAATTGACTTTAATTTTAGATGCTTATTTAATGAAATCAATTTTAGAAAGCTCTTTACATACCATATCTGAACAATTAACTTCTAAATGGGCTCTATGTAAGGTTTTTTAATGACATTTCATTCACCAATTGACGTGACTGGAAAATACTAGCATATTTGTCATAGGGACAGGTACATTCAACATATCGCTCAGTCGATCTGTGAGGATTACATTTAACACAAATGGGATTTACATATTTTACATGTTAGGATTAATAAGTCAGAAAAAGTGAAGTAGTGGTTAAATTACTAACTAGAAATCAAACAAGATACACACTACCTAAAGGTGAGTTCAGACTACGCTATAATATAATAGCATATAGTATATAGCTCATAGCACAACAATATCGCGCACCATACATTGTTATGGACACGTTCACACTGTACTGTGCGATATAGTATTTATTGGCTTACTATAAGCTATAAATTGGTGCGATGCGCTCAATGCGCTGTGCTATATCGCGCCGCCCTCCCCCCGCCCGTCCCGCAGGCGACACGAGCCCGCGCAAGCGACACGTCTGGACATGATCCTTGAAGCTTGCTATATGCTTGCGATAATATCACGTAATGTGAACGCCATGCTATATAGTATAGCATTGCGTCATTCTTTGCTATACTATAGAGCACAATTTTATAGCGTAGTCTGAACTCAGCTTAACTCACCTTTTTATAACCAGCGAGACGGAACGCCCTCTCCAATTTAGCAGCTCTAGTAGTAGACAAATACACCACATTGCTCTCCAAATCCATCCCTTCTTCAGTATCTATATCCCTGATTTCTTCCAATATCACTCGCGGCACAAAAAGAGGGTTCTCATAGGTCACTTTCTCACTCGAATCATCACTATCCGGGTATGTGATTAAATAATTGTCGTGAACGTCATCATTATCAAATTCAGTGACTTCAGTAAAGGCAGTCCACTTCAGTCCGTTGCCTAGTCGGCCGCACTCCATTCTGAGGTGTGTCTGTACCCAGCGATTGACATTGTTCTATGTATTAATAAATAAGTTAGAATGTTAGTTCTGTGTTAGTTCTACAGAAATAAATGTAACTCGTCATTTGTTCCGCCTTTTTTTTTAAGATTTTCGCCCCGAACTGTCCTCGTCAGCCAGCGATGTACTTTTTTATTACGCGTTGTAGAAATATAAAACTGGTATCAGCCGTTAGTTCTATGAAAGATCTCACTATTTTTGTACTTTTATTCAATAAAATCTATAATATTACAAGAATAAAAGTTCGAAAAGAAATGTTGTGCTCAGCGATGTATTTCTAAAATTCGTTAAAAATACAACCAAATTAGACTTTATACCATAGTTCTTTATCAGATCAGTTTAAATATTTTAGTTTTGCGTAGTTATATACATTAAATAAATAATTAAACCACTGCGAAATATATTCCTTACTAATTTGTTAACAAAACGTAAGAAAGTTCACTTAAATTTAGCTCTTATTGAGTATATACATAGGGACGAAAATAGACTGGCAATGATACTTGCTCGATGATACTTTGACCGATCAAAGTTTTGCCTCGGACACTTTTTGACTGGCCGTCTATTTGTTAATGATAGGTACATCAAAAATTACAGCGGTGGTGATGTGAATATCTGGTGTATTTATGTTAAAGTATAAAGTATCATCGAGTAAGTATCATTGCCAGTCTATTTTCGTCCCTATGTATATACTCAATAAGAGCTAAATTTAAGTGAACTTTCTTACGTTTTGTTAACAAATTAGTAAGGAATATATTTCGCAGTGGTTTAATTATTTATTTGATGTATATAACTAAGCAAAACTTAAATATTTAGACTGATCTGATAAAGAACTATGGTATAAAGTCTAATTTGGTTGTATTTTTAACGAATTTTAGAAATACATCGCTGAGCACAACATTTCTTTTCGAACTTTTATTCTTGTAATGTTATAGATTTTATTGAATAAAAGTACATAAATAGTGAGATCTTTCATAGAACTAACGGCTGACACCAGTTTTATATTTCTACAACGCGTAATAAAAAAGTACATCGCTGGCTGACGACGACAGTTCGGGGCGAAAATCTTTAAAAAAAAAGCAGAACAAATGACGAGTTACATTTATTTCTATAGAACTAACACAGAACTAACATTCTAACTTATTTATTAATACATAGAACAATGTCAATCGCTAGGTACAGTCACACCATTCTGAGACTAATTTGGTATTTTATTAACTAGTCACTATACAAGTGGGCGGATTCGGTGTCAGATAACTATCTTATCTAGTAAACATGGATTGTTTGGATTTATGGTGATGTTTGTATATTCTTTTTTAATGTAATAGTAGTCTACTGAAGTGGAAATGGGCAGATCACATAAGCCGAAGGGAGGACGGAAGATGGGGCCGAAAATTAACAGACTGGCGGCCGTCAATGGGGCGAAGAAAACAGGGCAAACCATCGCCAAAATTGGAGGCCCATTGTGGAGAAGGCTTGCAAAAGATCCCGAAGCTTGGCGTCCATTGGAGGAGGCTTATGTCCTGCAGTAGTGGACGAAGTGAGCCGCAGAAGAAAAAGAATGTAATAGAATAGCTTCAAGCAACGAAATTAAATTTCCAACATCTTAAACATGAAAATTTGTAAGGATGAATTTTACAATAATAATATACTAATTGTAAATTCATCTGCAAAACCTGAGCTTAAAACAACTGCCACTTAATTTTGTAAGCCGCAATTTTCTGCCTTTACAGAATACACAACTATTTTAAGCATCTTACAAACAAAATTAAACCGACTTAAATGTTGTTTTAATTAACCACTAGAGGGAGCTACTTTATACGCGGGCGAGGCAGTTTTACCCGGAGCTGGAATCAAACCTTGATTGCGCGCATCTTATGAATTTTAAGTCGTCCATTCCACTCGCCACGACTACTAAATAAGTCGATCTATTTTTGTCCAGGGAATAATGGGAAAGGATAGAAATGTAAAAAAGAAAAAATGAAATTCAAGACAGGTAAAGGCCTTTTGCCTGCGGCTTCGCCCGCGTGAACTTCCCACAGGAACAGTGCTTTCTCGCGGGATAAAAGGCCTATGTCCTTCTCACTATGTGTATGCGAAATTTTAGGAAGATTGATTCAGTAGGTAAAGCGTGAAGAGGCAACAAACAAATAAATAAACAAACTCACTTTCGCATTTATAATATTAGTGAGGATTAGGATTCAATGTAAATATAATATTAATAAAAACAATAAATCACATTGAACAAAATATTATTTGACACAACGATCGTTCGATATGATAATTTCCTCAATCGGTAAATATTTAAATATTCCATAACGGGGCATTGTCACAATTTAAAATCCGGGTAAAATGGCGGCCGACGCCAGGTGGCGGAGACGAGGGTCAACCTCTTGTGTCCAATTAAAAGTCTATGGGGATGTCGCATACGATTGACCCAATTTTATCTGATTTTTCTGCTAATAGATTTAAGGCTACATTAAAAAGGGCAGCTCTCTGATAAAATAAACGTATTAAATTTCCTTACACTATTTCGAAATTAATGTCAAAGACAATAAATTTTGAAGCTAATCTAATGATGAAACCACAAGATGGATAGTTGTCTGTCTTCGGTTGCTATTAAAATAATGGCTTTTAAGCAAAAGTTGGCTATCATAAAAATTATTTTCTTATAAATACTTTTTTCTTATACATTTGAAATTATATATTTGCTATTTCACTTCTACTACCTACTCAATAGATTTCATCAATGAAAGATTATTTTTCGATACTTTATCCTCTAACTATCATTTTATATTTTGTTTGTTTGTTTGTTTGTAAACTCTTTATTGCACATACACACAAGAAAAATACAAAACATAGTGAAACAAAAAGAGAGGCGTACAATGGCGGACTGATCCCAAAAAGGGATTTCTTCCAGTCAACCAAGTGTTTGTGTGTGTTTGTGTGTTGTATTTTATTCTCTTAGGAACATTCCTTTAAAATCCGCGCAAAACTTCACTTATATCTAAACCAGTTTGAACCAGTACTCTAAACAAACAGTTCAATGGAGAGCAGTAACTCTATAGTAAGTAGGAATGCGATGAAGTGGCCAAGTGCCAAGCGTATGATTTATTTCGTCTGCTCAGTAAGTAACGTCTGAACAGCGTTAGTGCCAAAAGTGATTTCAGCTCGGTTAAGGTAGTTGGGAATGACTTTAGCATAATTTCCTTTTATGATAAATTTGAAGAATCGGAATTTCATATAGGAGTGGTTTTACATGTGGTTAATAATAATTATGTATGGTTATAGATACATTTTATGGTTATAGGTAGTCCTTGTATGGAGAAATTAACAAAACTTTCAAAAAATGTTTTTGCGGGAAATAAAATTTTTAAAATTGAATTGCTTTATATTATTGAAGAGTGTTATAATATTTACAGCTATAAAACATGTTAAAAATTTTAAAATACTTATTATAATACTATCTCAAAATATTAGCGAAAAATTAATTTTTGAATGTTTGAGACATTTCTTTTCTCAAATCTTACGTGATGGCGGAAATTTGTAATTAGACCAATATTCCACACATATAGATCTATCAAAAAAAAATTGTAAACTAGTGTAATTAGTAGTAGCACAGACGGAATTTCGCCGATTCCGTGCTCTGTGAATTTTAGTATACGGTTTAACGATTTGTGGAAATGCTTACAGTATGCAGCGATCAATAGCTTTGCTCTTCAAAATTGTTTTATTTTTTAAATATTGAAATGCAAAATCAACTTAGGATAAACTGGGAACAACTCAAGCTGCTTGAGTAGTACTTATTACTAATATGGCTGAAGAACTATGAGAGCTGAAACTTATTGCAAAAGGTAGTAAGTATTGCTCAGAAAAAATGCCGAAAACACTAATAATCTTGTTGTATTAATTTACTCATTGTTATTTATTAATTATAAGAAAAATGGCAAAACGAAAACTTCATGATATACAAAAATAGTTTTACAATTTGTGTGTACGAATAGAAAGCGAGTTCACCGACCGATAGTTTTGTTTCGTGACATTTGGAAGCAACTTGTTGTGTCGGCTTCGGGATTTATTTGAGCTTTGTTGTGACTGCGATTAGTTTGGATTTGAAAGATTTGAAAGTTCAGGGCATAGGGCGGGCGTTTTTGAAATTCTGGTGGAAACGTGCTATTATACCTACGCCTACATGTCAGAAATATATTACACACACCTACACTTTTTTTTAAATCCACGGTGGTACCTTTTCTGACGATTTCTATTCTGACGGATTAAGTTTTATGATATTACATTTACAATTCTTGTTTCTTTATTTAGAGTACCGGTGAAATAAAATGAAATGGAAAGAAATGGAGAAGGCAATAGCAAACCACTCATTAATATTGTTAAGAGACTGTGTTTCATATCAATTACCACCACCCTCCGCCGTAAGAAATACTAGGTACCTATTTTATTTATTTAATAGCCGTCAATGTCCCAGCACTGGGCAAAGGCCTCTCTCTCCCTCCTCCAAGACTCCCGATCCAAGGCTACATCGCGCCACTCTTTACTAAATTTGTTTAGTTCGTCGCTCCAGCGCATCTCATGAGGTAACTACCTACTTTTTTAAAATATCTATCTCGTCCCACTGCTGGGCAAAGGTCTCCCCCATTTCCTTCCAAATCTGTCTATCCCCTGCAAATTCCATCCAAAATGTCTAAAGTCATATCTTCAAAATGTCTAAAGTCATACTAAGAAATTATAGTTTCGGTTTATTTTCAAGTTAGTACCTATATGTATGTACCTAACTAGATGTTGTATTTTTGATTGACATTGTTTGATGCATCAATGGCATCACGGATCCAAAAACTGTCAACAATGTTTTCGACACACGATAGACAATGGGCTTGTTTCATTATGTTTTGACAACTGCACATTGGAGCAACGCGATCGTTTATATTATTACGGGTATCTTCGATGTTTGTTGAAGAATCTACTTTGTTATGGCTCACGTTTTCAAATAATGGTTGTGGATCATTTTCCACTTTTTCATTTTTAACTTTTGGGTATCTGGCTGTTACATTGTGTAGTACAATCAGATGTAGAGAAACTGCACCCCCTATCTCACCGAATGCTCATCTAAGGGAGGTCAGTTAAAATGTGTAGAACATTTACAATAACTTAATATTTTTTAGTTAGTTTAGGTCAACTTGAATTAATCACAACTTCTTCGTAAACTATAGAGTTAAATTTTCCATGTGTTACTAGTACAGTGGGCCACATAAAAAAGTATACCGCATTTCATAGTGTATAGTATTACGGGTGGTATACTTTTCTGTGTGGCCCACTGTACATCTGCATGCCATTATATATTATACTTTATGACATCTATGATCTGATTAAAACGCCAAAATTTGCCTTCGATAGTTTACGTTAATTCATTGATTAATTTTCTTTACCATTTTCCCTATTTTTATTCCTACACTTTTGGTTTCGGTTTTATATGGTTCTTGCCATCACCTCTGTTCTACTCATGTTCTTTTATTTGATCTGTAGAATAAAAATGACTGTCTGTGGTGAGTACATATGATTCTTCGATGACGAATTAACCCTTGTGACAAAACAACCCCATATTATATCCCAAAATAAACACATGAAGACCTGAATTAACCAAAACCAAACCACGTGTTATCAACAAAGACTGTAGAGTGACTTAATTGTCAGCTGGTTGATTGCGATGAGGCAATTCAAAAGCAATTTACTTGGACTGATAAAATGAGACAGTTGAGGTGATTTTCTACCAGTGAGACGAATCAAGGCGTTAATTGAAAACTGTTTGGAGTTGATTTAGTTCTTTTCTCATAGATAATAAGGTTTCAGTTAGGTATTAAAAGTATGGACGTGAAATGGAATTGTCTGATAATAATATTTGAATATACTAAGCTGCAGAAAATCATCCATTTAACGAACGTTTAAAAGCACGACAATAAAGCTATTTTACACAAACTACTTAAATCGGATTGGGATGAAGCACGGAAAATCCGGATTAATTACATACAAGTAATTACCAATTCTTATGTACGGATTAATAACATACAACTAATTACCAATTCTTATGTATCTTCATATAGTTTTGAAAACAGTAGGTAACATATAAGGAAGACAATTCTGACAAAAATTGGTTTTCCTTAGAAATACCTCGCTATTATTATTTCACTAATGCAATAAACAAATATTACCAATCACCGATAAATCCACACAATTATTCAAGATTATATAGCAAAAACAAACGCCAAGATACATTAACCTAACAATATTAAAATTTGTCAAAACTAAAGAAATTCAATGTCAAAACAACGATTTATTGATAACTGGCTGAAAATTACTGGCACATAAACACTTGATTAAAATTATATATTAGTTGCCAAAAGAAATTGAAAATTACAATCACAGATTCGAAATTCGAACAAGAGGCGACGCGCGCGCTCGCTCAGTTTGTCTCAACTGACCGTTCTAATTTTGAAATGAAGTGGATTTAATAACATTGCGTACATTTTCCCAGTTTTCACTGGCGACATCAGTGATTCATCCATTCATTTATTTTTTTGTTTCTAAATCTTGGCGATCTTGGCACGAACATCAGACACTATTCGACCTCGTAAAAATGAAGCTCTCTCCAAGGTAAATAAATTTGGAGCACGGAGCATTGACATCTTGGCATATGTATGGGTTTAAAACTTTCATTTCAATAACCTAAAATAAATAACAAATAAGCGAATCCCATAAACAAAATGAAATGGGATTTCGCAGATTTTTTTTTTATAGAATAGTAGGCAAACGAGCATGCGGGTTGCCTGATGGTAAGCAATCACCGCAGTCCATAGACAACATGTGTCCGATAATGATAGGAATAAGTTGCTTAAATGACATATATAAAGAATACAATTTAATATCTACTAATTTTTTTATATACATACAGTCAAAAAATATATAATCCCAAAAATAAGTTGGCAGCGGACAGTTGCGGATTTTGTTCGACTTATTTTAGAAAATTCGGCTGAAACTTTTAAATTCCGTGTTCTTTTCAAACTATCTGATACATGTGTCTTGAATTTGATTTACATTGTAATACCAATTTGTCTCGCTTCATTTAAGTTTCATCTCAAAATTGAAGATCAATTTTCACTAAATATAATCATACTAAGTTTCACCTACTTTCCTGCACAACTCATCCATCCATCATCCTTGAACTCACCTTGCAGACTATAAAGTTTAACGCGAAATACGTTATTTACTGTACCACGACCTTGTACCACAAACATTGGCGAAAACTTCTAATGCTCCGTAAAATGTTTGTTTACATTAAATTCTACGTAATGGATTTTCTTTTTCAGCGATATTCAAAATGTTTATTGCTCTACTAAATTCGACTTTTTATATTTTGTTGTATTTTTCTTTTTAGACAACATAAAATTTGTGATTGTGCTAGGCTTATGAGAATGGAGGTCGAGCAGTGAAGATCGTGCTCTTGTGTTGAAGACAAGACTCATTTTGGGTCACTGAGCCCGGATAGTGAGTAAGTAGTAGTGCTAAGCTATATATTCTAATACCTATGTATGTATGTCATTGTATACTTGTATTTCAGGTACAAGGGATTCCTCAATTTTAGCAAATTTCAGACTACGGGAATCAAAATAGGTATGTTTCTATGCATATTTTTGACCAATGAGACTATTTTTATGCTCTCTAGGTGGCGCTACCGACGAGAGAGGTCTTGTCTTTAGTACAAAATTTAATTTAACACATTTATTTCTTTAAAAACAGAAACTCACTGCACTTACATTAACAGCGTTGTACCATCTGATAGATGTCCGAACCTTACTCATACCTACTGACATCTGGTGGAATATTAAAACGCGATCAGTTAAAAAGAAATAAAAACCAAAAGTTAAAGATAGAGAACGCAAATTTCTCTACTCTACGCCACAAACTTAAACTCAGTTTTCAATAATTTATTTAGTCTGTATTTAGATTTAGTATTCAATTCATTTGGGGGTATGGTTTATCTCTAAATCCGGCATAATCTTATAGCGCACATGTGCTGCCCTCTGGGATTTCGTTAGCGGCAGAGCAGAGCAAATATTTGCCGAAGGAAAACATTTCTTTTTGTTTGTATAGGCGTTTAGAAGCCGTACGGCTTTTGCTGTTTCATTTTTGAGCCTGCTACTGTTCAGATTTGTTTAGGTTTTTGGAATGTCCTTTTTGTTTGCAAGAAAATTACTTGGGATGTCAAATGAGATACTTTTTCCTAAAGTTTTGGATTTTATTTTTTTTCACAAAATGTAACAAAATATAGATGATCATTACTTGTTTATTAGGTATTTCTTATTATATCTGACTAGCTTCCGCCCGCGGCTTCGCCCGCGTGAATTTCCTACGGGAAAAGTGCTTTTTCCCGGGATAAAAGGTACCCTATGTCCGTCTTAATACTTCTAACTACGTGTATGCGAAATTTCTGGAAGATTGGTTCAGTAGATGAAGTGTGAAGAGGTAACAAACAAACTCACTTTCGCATTTATAATATTAGTTCATAGTTTATTAGTTAGGATTAACCGACTTTAGAAGATACAAATTTTTAATCAATCAATCAAAATATGTTTATTTGTTAAGTACTTTTAATGTCTTGATCTATTCATAATATCAACAAAAATTCTTTACCTATATTAATTAAAGTAAACAGTTTTATAAATCCGTAGTAACAGGCAAGTGGGTCTCGAAACTAAATCCGGAGTCAAAGCAAGCGTGGAGCACCCTACAGCTACTGAACACTCGCTTTCATCCACAGCTTTCATCTCGAGTCTCAAGACCAACCTGGCTTCGACGAGTATTACCTTCTGGCTTATTCACTAGCTTTATCCTATGGCCTCGGCCGTGTAAAATATTAGTTTCCCTTTAAGTTTACATTGACCCAAAGTATTTAATAAGTTACTTAACACATTAAAAAATGCTTGAGTTAAAACAGTTTAAGAAACAATTATTTATTTTTTTAATTGACAAATGCTACTATTCAATAAATTACTTTTTAAATAATACAATACGATATTAATTAATGAAATTTTGACATGTACTTTATAATCTATTTTTTTTCAATATTTGTATGCTGTTACCGGCAAAACATAGACACTGTATCTTATAACATGTATACCTATTACTACCTTTGTTTTACAAAAAAAGTATTTGATTGATTGATTGAGCTTAAATCAAATTTTTCTAAAGCCAATTTGAGTACTTTTGATTTTTTTTTTTCCAAACTAAACCCTAAGGCTACGTTTCCTTAGGATAATTGTTTCCCAGAAAGTCAAGCCACTAAAAATTATTTATTTAGGTAGGTATCATAAACTTACATTTTTTGAGAGATATGTATTAGTAAAAATATCAAAAAAGATTAAAGGAGAATTTTTTTTTGGAAATCCATAGTGTTTACGTTTTACCATTCATATTTTTTTCTGAACAGAATATTTGAAAACATCGTTTAAATCTTTCAACGACCCAGAGAGCGCCTATTGTTAAACAGTTGTTATCTAAAACGCCATGATTGATAGGATTAACTGCGATTGTAACACCTGAAGATGCTATTTACACATGACACCGTGGAACTTACATGTTTCTTGCATTAAGATAAGGATGTCACAGTATGTAAATACTCATTCATAGTAAGTATTATAACAAATACTCGACTGCTTGTTATATCTTGTTCAAGGAATACTTAGTGCATCGATTAGACCAGTACAGTGAAGTGCATGTCAAACATCTGCAATAATGTGGCGGAAGTAGCGGGAAATCAGCAAATGAATTTGGAAAAATATTTTATTGAAACTTGGCCTTCAAAGGCACTTTATTACGTTAAAAACTAATTAAATAATCATATTGTACTACAAACCTTAAAGTTACAAACTACTACAACTACGTGACGACCTCCGTGGCCTAACGGTCATCACGCCGGACTGCCACACCGGAGGTTCCGGGTTCGATCCCCGGTCGGGTCAAGATGGAAAATGGTATTTATCATATTGACCTGGGTCTTGGATGTTTATCTATATATGTATATGTTATATAAAACATGGTATCGTTGAGTTAGTATCCCATAACACAAGTCCCGAACTTACTTTGAGGCTAGTTTAATCTGTGTGATTTGTCCGTATATATTTATTTATTTATTTACTAGCTGCATGGTAAGCTGATGTGCTGTGAAAATGTGCGTTGCTGGATGTTTTGGCTTGTAAGAAAAAAGAGCTTAAAGAGAGTTACCTAAATGAGTTTATCACAAGCATACAATCGATCTATACGTGGTGATTTAGTTTCTATTCTCTTCATGGTTTAAGATGTAGATTAGTTTTCTGGTGGAAACCAGAAATTATGTATTGAAACTTGGCCTTCAAAGAAGGCTCTTTTTCATGTCGAAAACTAATTATATAATAATAGATCAAAGCTACAAACTTCGAAACGACCACTGCTGAGAAGAAATGCCGAAAGAAACTCATGAAACGATTGAACGATTGAAGATTAAAACAATGCTAACAAAACTGTTCGGTAAACCGGTCTTTTTAAAAAGTTATCAAATCAGGAAAATTTAAGTATATTCACGTAATAACGCCATAATAGTTTTGGAATAACTTTCAATAAAAAGTAACCAGCTATAACAAAACTCGTGAATTTGCCTCAACCTTGGGTATAATGAGGTTTTCGCGTGCGATCTCCAATTTGAATACGCTTGGCTTCCAGACAGTAGCAGTTAGAAATTAGGCTGGTATTGCAGATCGCACGCAACTTGCGTTCCCAGGGTTCGGAAACAATATTGAAAAAGATTTACATTCAAAAATTATACTTTTTTAACGCCGGAACACGCAAGATTAGATTACTTAAGTATATGAGTTTCTTCCGGCATCTTTTTTGACAGGTTTGCGTAGCAAGCAGAAGATGAAAAATGTTAGGGCACCGGATACGACACGATGACTTCATTAGAAACATTATACAAGGAAAAGTAAAAGAAAGAAGAGGCCCAGGAAGACCAAGACAGGGCTACATGAGGCAAATAAAGCAAAAAGGGAGTGTCGAGTCGTATCAAGAAATATAACAGTTGGCAAAGGAGAGAGAAAAATGGAAGGAACTCCACCGACAAGAGCCTCGCTTTTAAATTTGATGATGATGATGCGTAGCAGTTTATTCTTAACTTTAAACTTTAGTCATTAAAATAGTCATCAAAAGAAAAGCAACATGTTTCAGCATATTGCTGATGCCGCCATAAGAATGCGTCAGAAATTCTAAAGCAATGTCCATATTATGTAGACATTGTTTTAGAAGTATTTAATTTTTTTTTGCATCTTAGTGTGTGTGTGTGTGTGTGTGTGTATAACTGTTATTAGCATGCAGATGTTTTGGTCCTGTACTGTTAATCTGTATGTATCTTTATAAAACAAAATAAAAAATAAAAATTCCGTAAATGGCCAAAATTTCCATTCGCTCATATACAGGCTTAAGTAGATATCGTCCCAAATTTACAGGATCAGCAACATGGCAACATAAAACTTGCCAGCTCTTGTATCAATGATTTCCCATCAATCACTTGATCCTGTGCAGTGGTCACAGTTAGAATTGGTCAAAGATAAATTAGTCATTTTCAATAGTAATATTTTGACACTGAAACAAAATAAATATTGTTATTCTTTATTATACAAACACCTTCTAGCACAGAGATTTTTAATTCACGGAAAAAACCAGCCTAGATTTTGACAAATTCTCTCACTTGATCTTAGACTAATTACCTAATACCGTAACATCTAGTATGATAAGTTTTATTTTTTAATATTTTGGTCCATATAGAATGAGATTTGTGGCGTGTACTCCACCGACAAGAGCACACAGCTCTTAAATAAGAAGTATGAGATGTAGATGTTGACTGTAATTTTTTTCAGAAAGAGAAAACAGTAACAGTGACCAATTTTCATCAAGTATAGAATTTCCTCGTCCCTCGATAAAAAGACCTCGTGTGTACATATTTATGAAGCGAGTGATCTGCCGTTGATGGCCCATTCATCAGAACTGTCAGATCATATTCAGTCCAAATGCAATTGGGTGTTCTATTCATTGACAAGGCTTCAAAATAAAGTACATTTTTATTGGTCGTATAAGGGATATTTTTGTCGCTGGTTCAGTCTGAATGAATGAATATGAAAGTTACGAAAAATATTGCAATGCCGCCAATACCTATTCAGATAAATAGAATTAACTGATCGCGTTATTGAATGTTGATTTTCTATTACTTGCCAATGACTAGTACATCCTGTCGAATTCGTTTTTTTTATTAGAGATTTGAGTGCGTTTGACCTCAGTCTTGCCTGATGGGAAGCAAAGATGAGGTCTAGGGTTATAACTATATGTATGTAGGTATTCCAGGTTACAATCTACTAGTACTAAACCGACTTCTATAGAAATCCGATTTGTAGATTTTGGGTGACGGAGTAACAAATAATCATACAAATGTACAAACATGAAACCCCATGTTCATCCTACAAATTCCACTTTTATATAAAACTAGCTGTCGCCCGCGGCTTCGCCCGCGTGAGTTTCGCTTAGATGAAAAATCTCTCTTGGAGCTTTTCATCAGATGTTCCAGATCTTCAATTTTTATACGTCAACAGAAAATGCTCATCAGGTTGAACGATTTTTGCTAAGGCGCCATTTCCATATATGTTATAGTGTAGCTGGTCTCTTGGAGCTTTTCATCAGATGTTCCAGATCTTCAATTTTTATACGTCGGCAGAAAATGCTCATCAGGTTGAACGATTTTTGTTAAGGCACCATTTCCATATTACTTATAGTTTAGCTGTTCCGTTATGGTTCTTCATCAGGTGTTCCAGTTTTCAAAATAAATTATAGCCTATATGTTGCCCAGGCTTAATAGCTATACAACAAAAAAAGTTTCATTCAAATCCGTCCAGTAGTTTTTTGCGTGAAACGCGTACATACATACAGACAGACAGACAGACAGACAGACAGACAGACAGACAGACAAGAAATTCCAAAAAAAATTTTTTGATTTCTATTGTTCTTTTTAGGTCTCCCTCTATCCATTTCAGTCAAAAATATTAAATGTACAGACAAAATATTTTTACTGTTTTATTATATGTATAGATAATAACAGGATGAAACTAAGCCACATCATCCAAGATACATAGCGGTTTTATTTCCCTTTCAAATAATTCTTAGAGACATTAAATACTGTGCAATGTCCAAGGAATATTTTTCATAACATACATACATACATATTATCACGCCTTTTTCCCGTGGGGGTAGGCAGAGACTAGCGATTTCCACCTGCTACGATCCTTACAGATCTCTCTCGCTTCCTCTACACTCATCACTCTCTTCATACATGCTCTCCGGTTATGGGTGCTCCTAATATCTCCCTTTTTAAGGAGGTCCGCAATCTGGTTGGAGTGCGTTCTTCGAGGTCGACCTTGATCAACTCTTCCATTCACCTCTGCATTATAAATACCTTTCGTCAATCTCTTTTCATCCATCCTCTCAACATGCCCAAACCATCTTATGGTTTAAGATTTTTCATAAAACTTATTAAAATCTGAAATAAATAACATTGGAGCTGTTACGATAACTCAGAAGTCGGAAGTGTCCCGGGCGGTGGATCGCATTTGATACAGTTTATGAATACACCGCGGGAAAATGATGGCTACTTGCATATGCATGCGAAGTGTAAGTGATGTCATGTGATAGGGCTGTAAGATATTTATTTTTATCGAATTCTACTTCGCTGAGTCGTTTACCCTAAACAGTGTTAGAGTTAGAATTCTCGCATTTGGCCGTGGCTCTTCAATCAGAAGAATCACCAAGAGGCGATTCTTCATTTATTACATTTTTCTCTGCAATATTATTACAGTCCGCATAAAGAAAAAGTATTGTAAATATTTATAGTGGAATTAAGGTTCTCTGTTTACCCCAAAGGTCGACTTTTAGATAATGCTTTTGCATTATGTCTACCTATTGTACTATACAATGTATTTGTGCAATAAAGGTTAAATAAATAAAATCTGATAGAAATATTAATTTCAGTAGTTTTAAACATGCGAAATAATCTACAAAATCGCTCATTTGTATTAATTACAGTGATTTATTTCGCTCAGGGCAAATTGTCCGATATAGCAATAATTTACAGCAGGCAAAGTGGAGGCGTTTTGTTTAATCGTCAATTTTATTTATCATTGTAATTGAGGAAAATTTTTATTGATAAAAAAATAGAATGAGAGGAAGATTGATATCTGAGTGAAGCTATATCAACACAACACTCATTGTCAACAATAACTTTTTTTTAATTAAAAATTTGAGTGCGTTTGATCTCAATCTTACCTGATAAGAAGCTAAGATGAGGCCTAGGGTGGTACTCGTAAACTCAAAATATGCCTATTCATAAATATGCCTTGAAAACCCCTAAATTATATTTGTCAAATTGTGAAACAGCGATGCGGGGAGAGAATTCCATACCTACAATAGAGAGGCATCTAATTTTTTGAGCCAGTTTGTGATCCATGAATTTTTCAAAGCACAAAGTGTGTGTACAGCCAACCTAAAGGTCCACTGGTCCGGAATAATCCAGATGTGGGTATCATCCGATATACGGATTCACACGGCTGATCTGCCAAAATCAGAGGCTAAACGTTGATTCCAATTAGGAAACCACAAAGGATTTCGGCTCGGCAATTTTGGTGTTTGGTTCTGTGTCCGAGTGAAGCTAGGAATTAAATCTATAGCAATAAACATATATTACGCTAAAATTGTAATTTAGCAACTGCAACGTTACTGCGTGATGAAAATTTAAGTGCAAATTAAGTGCAATTCAGTATTGACTAACAGTTATTTATACATTAGAAAGTTATACACATTGTCACATATTATTTGCTAAAGAAATATTGTAAGTAGATGTTACATTAATTTCGAGATCTTTTGATATTATGGGCGCATTTTCTTTGACAAATAGATAACAAAATGCTGATTCAAAAAATAATACTCATAAATAAAGATTAAAGCTGTGAGGAACATCAAAGAAGTAACAACCCTACAAGCAAGCAGTGACGGCAACGCGTTAACGCAATCAGTGATCGGTGAATTTTCATGTAAATATGCCTAACAAGTGTCTCTCACTCACCATTTGGGAAACACAAACACTTCCACTCTAATTTAGACTCGATCCCAAGGGAGCAGAGTGTATTTTAGGTTGTAAAGAGATGTTGTCTCTTTAATTTTAGTATGCCTGTATTTGTTTATGCGTCATGTATATGAAGCTTGTTAACTAGTACAATCTACTTCATTGAGAAATCATAAGTAACGCTGTACTCGTTAGGAAGGCATTCATATGGTTCAGCAGTAATATAATCATGTTTTATTTTGTAACTAACATGTGCCCGCGACTTCGTCTGCGCATATCTCAGGTTCTAAGTGGCGTATCAAGATAAAACTTAGGCCAGATTTTGAGTTAGACCTTCTATAAACATTCAGTCACAAAGACAGACAGACAGACAGACAAAAATTCTAAAAAAAATTGTTTTGGCTTCTAACAATTAGCCCTAAGACCTCTCGTACTATTTTTTCATAGGAGATCCTATGTACAGACACAGACCAATTACAGTTTTATTATATGTATATATGTATTGATATTGATATTTTTGTAAGAAATTCGAGTTTTGGGATTTAGGCAGATGATCTTGCAAAAGAGGAATTAGCATCTAGTTTATCGTTGATTCCCACTTTTGAATGCCAGTATTATATTTTTGGCGTCGGATCCCACAAATCATTATTATATTCGCAAGAGAATTACGATTTATTGTCATTGAAACCCATTAACTATTTCTGTTGCATTCCCAATGCTTAAAAAAATGGCATTAAAATCATTTTACAACAACATAGGCCCAGGGAAGATATAGGGCACTTACATTTCAAAAACTAGTTCATATTTTTTATAAAATTGCGAAGACAAGTACGTTACATCATAGTCTATATCCTGTATGTTTATTTATTATTCTTCGCAAGGGATTAGATACTCTCACCATAATACCATCATAGTCTGGCGCCAGTAAATTGTACGTGGGTGCGGTAATTCATTATTTCGACATCTGACGGCGACAAAACAAGGATTAAGCTAAGCTAACCCATAGATATCTTACGAAATTCCCTTGTGAGTCATAACACTAAATATGGGCACTCACGCGGTCCAAATGCCAGAACCATATTCAGAGTATGCAAACGTGCTAACGCCTGTAGTAACACTTTTCCACTTTTGGGTACGGATTGTCGAAACTTTACTGATATGTGAAATAACAAGGCGGTCGGTGATATCAAAAGGCTTTAGATATTCTTCCTTTTTCGTGATTATAGTGGTAGTAGTAGTAGTAGTAGTAGTAGTGGTTTTAGTGATTGTAGTGGTGTCGTAGTAGTTTTTCTCTTTCTTTAACAACTTTTTAAACCTCAGGTAATATGGGCATATTGATAGACTAGCCGCCATTTTTTTAAAGATGCGGGCGTATCTTTACGAAAATGGCGGCTGGTCTACTCTTCAAACGTAAATAAATACTTCAAGAGCAACTTTAACTATCAGTAGTGTCTTGTTCAGTTATATCAGTAATATCACGTTTTGGGTGATTCCAGATATATTTAAACACAGGTAATACTAGAGTTTATGGACAAGTGATATTGTTTTCAAAAATATCCACCCTAACAGTAAAAGCTACAAAGAAATTCGAGCGTAAACCTCTAATCCTCTACCCATATCCGCGTGTAGTAGATCTACTCCGACACAGTTGCCCTACTAAGGCACATACGAACCTGATTTAGCACCCGATGTGTGTCGTACGTAGTTTCCGTTCTCCTTAACCTGCCCCATCCAGTTTTTCTATTTGCATGCATACTTATCGCCGTAACTCATTAAAGTTGGCGTTTAGACGCCAGCGAATTCTAAGCTCCACCATTATGTTACTTTACCTATAATATGGGATACCAATTTATCAGTGTCGCTCTATCAACCATGCTTTAATCGTTGAACTGGATAATTGGATATTAAAAGCAGATTTCTAGCGATAAAGTTTAATAGTACTACAACTAAAAATGCGACTCTATTGGATGGCTGATCTAGATTTATTAGGAATTTCCGGAAGAAAGGGAGAACTTTTAGCAATTAGGGGGGATTTTGCAGGCTGTTCCCACTGATGACGACGCCGGGTGCTTTAGAAGCTCTTGGTCCTAATAACATGTTAAGGCTACATAATTATTGCAAAATGTAGCAGCATGCTGGAGCTTCTTTGACATTGGTTGTCTGTCTAATGTCACCACGGTAAAGAGTGGTATCAAGTCCTACACTACTTTGCCGTTTCTGAGTAGACAAAGGTCTTTTCCACACTTTAAAAAGACATTTATCCCAAGATCGCTATCAGCCAAGCGTGAGTCGGAACGTGTCTCGTGTGACACCGCGATCGGGGTCACGCCGTTATGATGTTTACGCCAAGCCTACTCTGCGACAGAGCTATGAAATTATAACATCCACACGGATGCTGGGATGCGATGACGTATTGCAGTAGGCTCTTTGGAAATGTTTGTGGAATATCATACTGGTTTATGCAGGTAAATTCTTACACGCAAATATTTTCTTATTTAGATGAGCCTTATTAAATTTCTATTCGTGCAGTCAACTGCTTGCCAAAGCTACCCTGCGTTATAGCACTATATGTGCAGTGGAAAATATTATTAGGAACCTATTTTACGATAAATTTCGGTAGGTAGATGTGGTTGAGACCGTTCCCTTTTTAATCATTTCAAATTTCTTTCTAATAATGGCATTATTTAAACTTATGGTCCAGTTTTAGTGATAGGTCCATATTTTCCAAAATTTCCGAAGAAACATCTCGGGTGACTAGACGAGACTCCTAACTTTTTAGCCTTCTGGCCATCAAGTGGTACCAAACCAATTTTTTCTCTGACCAAGCTGCATCACGACATAAATACTTTCTGTAGTAAAATGCAAAAGAAGAAGATTCTAAAGAAAATGTTATGATAAAACAAAACGTACTTTTCATAAAACATTTTTTCGTGAAAAAAGATAAGCCCAGGTGAAACGGACATCATAATTTATTCAGCTTGGACATTCGCATGTTTCAGGAAAAATATGTTTGGATATGAATATGATTAAGATGTAGGAACTTATATTGTCAAAAATATACATGTTATATTTTTTGCCTTGCTAGCTCTATAGTTTTTGGATTGCAAGCTCTTATCTGAAAAATAAGGCTCTGACGCATATGCTGAGGATGCAACCGGGAAAGCAATTAGATGAGAATATAAATTTTGATTTAGAATATAGACGATTCATAGAGCAGATAACTAGACTCCTAATTAAACATCAAAACGTATTGATGTTAATTTAGGATTTGGAAGGTAAAATGGAATGAAGGTAGCTCAATAAAGGCGGAGGGGTTAATGAGAGTTATATTAAATATTAATATTTACTGGAGCCAATTCGGCTACTGCTTAAGAAAATATGCCTTTGAACTCAATTTCCTTCCTTGAGAAATAATAAAGGGAGATATAATGTATCTTCATAACTTGTCTGTATAATTGACATGCGTAAGGAAATTGGCTCCGAAAAGTTATTAAACTTTTCATAGACATACATAAATTGTCGCTGTACATACTGTGGATCTGTCCCCAATCTAGTTTATATATATATATGTGTATACAAAAAGTATATAGTTGTGCCTAATATCAAAGTCAATTAAAAAATATACTGTAAAATGCAGTTGCAAACGTCGTTTACCGTAAAGAGGGGTCTATTTATAACCGCGATGGCTGGCTCTCGTCCAACAGCTCGGAATTCGATTCTCTGAATCTGATACGGCGAGTATCGACTCGGAAAATAATCGATTTATCTCCTGTTTAATATATAAATATCACTTTGATATACTCACTCTCACGGCGAAGACAATTTTTTTTTGGCGTGAAATTTGGGTTTCACTTATATCTTTTTCTATGAATAACATTTGAAAATGTCTAGGGATTCCAAACTTTCTACGTCCAAATTGAAAACTCAAAAGTGATTTTATTATTTTTATATACGAAAACCACTAAACCATTCCAAAAATTAAATTATGTATGTGTACTTAAATTTATGAGGCGGGCAAAAGTTACAAGTAAGTAATATAAATAATTTATAGCCACATTTAGAATCTGAACCACTTTACTATGCAGCACTTAGATCTACAACTGCAGATTTATCTCACGTTAGACAAAACAAATCTACATTTAATGATAGTCCGACAATCAGTCATCCTCATACATCAGCTATGGCGTCCTGCGATCTGAATCGACGTTTGATAGCGGTCATTACCAGCTTCCTTGGCGAATAGGCTACAGTAGCGAATATTGTGATGAGACTAAAGAAACATTACGAAAAATGTATGAACTAAACGGTCAAATATTTACGTCAAATAAGAGATATCACGAATCTCGTGATGCTGCTTCTCTTCCCGCGCAGATTGTAAAAATCAATCGAGGGAAAGGGTTTTAAACTGGGAATTACTTCACTCATACGCAATGGGCTAGCAACCTGTCACTATACCTGAATCTCCATTCCATCAGAGAGCCTACTGTTCAGCTAAGCGTGGCCTTCGAGTCTCACTACTCTTGGCTCTGTCTACCCCATAAAGGATAAAGACGTGATTCTATGTATTTTCTATGTACATATATCGTGATATCTTAATGCAAAAATTCTTACTTTTTAACTTTTGCCCGGGAAGATATCTTGTTATTTTTCTGATAGGTGGTGTCTGATACATGATTGCTAAGGCCTGGGCGAGTTTGTTGCGTGCCCATGAACTTATCATTTCATTCCAAAGTTCATAGAGAGAATAGAGGCAATATTTTTATAACAATCACCGACTGTCATTCCGCCAATCAGGTCTCCGGGCCGCGGAAATAATATAATATCGGCCGGATAGTCTCGACGGAAATGACTTCCATTCAAGATTACATTTATATTGGGTACTTACAACCATTTCTTGGGTTTATATTTAATGGAAATAAGTTCATATACTTCCGTAATAATATGGAATACTATATGGTTTCTGAGGCTTTGGTTGCATGATAATAAAATTTAGTAATTTCATAGATAACATATTCGTTATGTACTTTTGTAGGAGACCAAACCGGAGATATTATAAGTCGCAAGCTAGGCAAGACTCATTTTGGGTCTGTTCACTGATGGACAGTAACACAACTTTTCTAAAATGTGCCACTGTCCACTAATGGTGGCCACACAGTTGGTAGACAACGCAATTGAAATAAATAATTTTGGACGCCGCCGCCTATAGCAGAAATCCACTATTTAGGCATTTAGACGGTTTCTTGTTCATACAAGAGCAATAATTGCAGTGCCTCAATTGACTATCAATAATTGCAAGCCACTGTTGTTTAGACTATACAAGCATTTTCTTGCTTCAATTTAATTGTATAAGACAGGCAAGAAACTTACACCGTCTAAATGGGCTTTTAAACGAAAAATATCCACTGACTTGAATAGTATTGCCAGACTGTAAATCTTGAACGAAACAATCAACCAGAAATCCACAAATCTGGCTCAAAAAAGAAAGAAACGTGACGACACCGAACCGACGAAACCTACCCTCTTCAAAGGGAATCTCTACAAAGCAACTGATTTTACCTTTAAGAATTTCCTAAAGGTCAATACGTCGTACATAATGCTGTCAATGCGAACCTTGATCCGCACTAAAAATGGGAAAAAAGATTTGTCTGGTTTCATTGTCGAATTTCTGGTCTGTGGAACTCAGAAATCGAACAAAATTATGCCATCTGCTTTCTTTTATTACAGTAACACTTGTCACCCAGACGGATATATCAAGCCCGCCTAAAACTATCAATAAGTTTATCAGATTACTATCGTTAAGTAGGTATCTTAATAGTACATTATGATACAAGTGTCCAAAGTTGGTCATTACGCACAAGAGCGCGCTAATAAAGCCGAGTGTGCGTAATGACCAAATGGACACGTGTATCATACGACGTTTTTCAACACACTTGTGAGTAAAAAAAGTAATGTGGTCCTAATATCTAATTATCGAAAAACGATTGCACCCTTTTGTCATTCCTCCACTTTATAAAACATTCGTATGCCGCCAAATACTTACGTTTGATTTTGGAGGCAATAAACTATTACTTGCATTACGCGCCTCGTTAATGATTTCAGGTGGAATTAAATATATTCTTCCATACTAGTCGACATTTTATTATATACTAGCTTTTGCCCGCGGCTTCGCCCGCGTGAATTTCCCATTCCCACGGGAACAGTGCTTTTTCCCGGGATGAAAGGTACCCTATGTCCTTCTCCGTACTTCCAGCTATGTGTATGCAAAATTTCAGGAAGATTGGTTCAGTACATGAAGCGTGAAGAGGTAACAAACAAACAAACAAACAAACAAACAAACCAACAAACAAACAAACTCACTTTCGCTTTTATAATATTAGTTAGGATTAGGATTTAATATTTAATATGCTAACACATAATAAATATAGTCTTGTTTTTTATTCGCGTGCCGCCGCCCGCCGACCAGCGCCGTGTGCAGGGAGCGCGCGGCGCACGCTGCGGATGGTATATCGCCATACAGCCAGTGCTTGGCTGTATAAAAATCATTATCTTTGCTTATAAAAACTGTTGTTATTTTCCCTATTTGATCTTATATGTATTATGCGGCTAAATTAAAAATGCTTTATGGAATTAATTACACGCATTAGTTTTCTATCTTTTGTATAGCGCAGTATGGTAATTTTTATTTCCAAACACCTCCGTAATATATTCGTAATACCTTCGTAATATATGGCATTATGGGATGGGCCTAAATTCGATGTAATAAGACCCACTTTACGAGCAAGTGTGTTGAAAATGACATTATTGCTCCTGTTACTACGAGTATGTAGTAGGTATGTAGTAATAATAAAACAAATGTAAATATAATATAGGTTATAATAAAACAAATTAAAACATACCAATTCCTCAGGTGATCCCGGTTCCTTCATACCATTGCTCTTATCCGTACTCCCCGTCTCTGTAACAAAGAAACAAATGAATTATTATTTAAATACTTACACATTAATAGAAACCAAAAAGTAAGAAAATAATATTTATGACTTTTTCTTTTTTTAATCTCTGTGATAGAAATTAAAGAGCAAAAAATCACTACGTTGAAAACATGGAAGTAATAGGTACATAAGTTTTTTTTTTTTTTTAACTAGCATGTGGTGTTATGTCCCACTGCTGGGCAAAGGCCTCCCCCTTTTTCTTCCACTCGTCTCTCTCCATTGCAAGGTACATAAGTACAATTTATAAATTCCGTGGTTAAATGTAAAGTCAATTTATTCATAATTGTGTCCTACCATGTAAACAATCTTACCATGTCTTTTTATGATTTTACAACTATATAAATTAAAATAGACTTTTTAGAAAATTACTTTCGTGGGTTAATAAATGTTTTACTTCAGAATGTTTAGGTTTGAACTAATATTTGATTTATTTTCAACAAAATTTAACAAAAAGTACTGTGAAGAATGTTTACATAATAGGACAATTATGAATAAATGGACCATAGTAAGTTTGTAGTTAAAATAGAAACGATAGAAATCCAACGAAAAGAGCGGACTCTTCTTGACGGTGTAATTTCAGGTTAACAAGTTTAATTATTCTGATTTGACACAGGATTATTCAGAAAATTTCATTTATTCAAATCGTAGATAGCAAATAAATTAGACTAATTTACAAAGTTTTGCGAGACGTCCACCCAGTAACCTTCAGGTTTGAACGGATACTGTCGGGAGGAAATCCTAATCGCGACAATCGCATTGTAAACTTGTTTTGTTTGCTTTATTTTGCCTTGTTTAGAGTGGGAATTTTGGGAAAAATCCCTTTTCCAGTCAATTACAACACAAACAGAATAAAGTCTATAAAGCTGTAATTTAGCTGTTGGGTCAATAATCATTTGAGAAATATCCACTAAAAATAGATTTGATAAATTCCAATTTAAACTAGTTAGATAGGACACTAGTTAAGAGTATCAAAATTTACGATCAACTTTATTCATGTGAAGAGCACATGAATAAAGCTACCAAATTCATCGCAAAATCGCCGTAATTTGCACCTATATGATGCGCTATTATTATTAACATGTTTAGCATATTGAATATTTGATTGGAGTAAATTAGTTACAAACATACTAATAACTGTGTCAAAATAGCAAACATTGAATAGTTCATCAACAGAGCGACAGACAAACGCGTTGGGAGTAGAAAATTGAACTTATATCGGCGCTTAATTTGTTTCCATTGAGAACCGATGAGGCGCCATTTTGAACAGGCTTTTACGCGTGCTAATAGTACAATTTTAAAGCGAGTTTAATTTTATAATGCTACAATACACAACACACGACACACACAATTACTTTTTTGGGATGGTTTACCACTGCCTTCTCTATTTCACACATTAGCTGATAAATCATTAGGGTATACTAAGCATAAATATTACTCAGTGAATAAAATTTAATATAAGTTGAAGTTACAAAGAAGGAAAGAAAAGTTTAACAGACAAAGCAACAATCAAGGCAGTTGTAAAACATTCTTGCATGCATCCATAAATGCGTGTGCAATTATATATTCCACACGTATAAATGTATTTATAATTGGACCAATTTGTATATAAAAATACTTTAGATATTTAGTAAGTGATCAAGTTAATCTCGTACGTACTGCGATCATTATAGGCTCACATTGGCATTTCAATACTGACGAATATAGCCAATCGCTCGCAAAATCCGGATAATCTGTATCCGAATACATTTACAAGCGATACATTAATTAAAAGCATTTAAGTACCGTTGATTGCTCTGATAGCGGTTTTAAGTACGTAGTTACGTAATACATACATAGAATCACGTCTTTATCTCTTACGGGGTAGACAGAGCCAAGAGTCGTGAGACTCGAAGGCCACGCTTAGCTGAATAGTGGGCCTTCTGATGGAATGAAGATTCAGATATAGTGACAGGTTGTTAGCCCATCGCCTATGAGTGGAGGAATCCCCAGTTTAAAGCCCTTTCTCGATTGACTTTTACAATCTGCGAGGGAAGAAAAGCAGCTGGCACATTCTATGTTTTTTCTTCGCTCCCAGACCAGCATGGAAGCAAGTTACGTAATACATTGATATATTTATTATTTATCATCAATAGTATAGTGGCCATAACAGTGACAGCGACCAGTTGGTAAACTACCAGCCCGCTCTGGTTATCATACTTCATACTAATATTATAAATGCGAAAGTTTGGATGTGAGTTTGTGAGGATGTTTGTTACTCAATCACGCAAAATCTACTGGACGGATTTCGATGAAACTTCGTATACGGTTAGACAAATACCGAGAATAGCACAAGGAGTACTTTTTATCCCAAAAATCCCACGGGAGCGAAGCCCCGGGGCGCGGCTAGTATGACATTATTTAGATAGACCGTGTGGCGCGTAAAAATATCAATACCCCGCAGTGGGTTGATGTGGGCTGAATATGATGATAATGAACTTAGTATAAAATAAAATCGCTTCCCGTGTCTGCTAGCTTAGCAACTATTTTGATGCGATAATAATTCATTTATTCTCGCTTTCATGTACAGTCACAGAATTAATATTAGTACTACGTACAGAAAGGAAACTCCCTGCCCCTCCCGCAATATGGCACCCCCCCGCTCCTTCCGCACTTCTCCCCCGTTCTTGTGTAACTGTGGGACGTTCGACTATGAAAACGCACACATTGACGTGTTACTGACGTGTTCACGGATATACAGTTTCATTTGTAGTAGTAGTAGGCATATTTTACGCACAGAGATTAAGCATTGCCATTCAACGTGGCAATGCTGCCAGCCTTCTGGGCACTTTACCTCAGGGCAACGAATTGTCGGGGCTGGCATTTTTGTAAATATATTTAATTTAATTTTTTTTTTATTTTTTTTTAAATTAATATGTAAATATTTTTTTTCAATATCCCAATTGTATAGTAAGTACTTACATGAAACCAGCTAGTAATTTTCACTATCATTTCGATATTTTTTCAGAGGTTTATATAATTACTATAAATTCAAATATAATAATCACAACATAGTTAAAAATGATTCACGTTACTAAAATAGTTTATTTTGTATGTAAAGTTGCAAATTAGTAGCATTAAAGCCAGTGCACCCAAATTTATACGAATTTTAATGAACACTGAATTTCGGCTCACCAAAATGTAATTAACATGTTATTTGGTGTTGACACTTCGCAATAGTTTCGAGTTTCTGAACGGGAACGCCATGTCTGGAATTTTCCCATGGTGTCCAGAAATTGAGTTCTGCCAGAATTTCTGGGCACATCCTATTCTCGCACAGAGATTAAGCATTGCTATTCAACGTGGCAATTCTTTTTTTTTATCGAAGCTTACTTGCAGTTGGTCGCTACGTCGACCTTCACTGCTTCACCCATCGAGATATTATGTACTATACGTAGTAGTTGTATTTCGATGGCTTCACCGGAGGATGTGGCAATGCTGCCAATCTTTTGGGCACTTTACCTTAGGGCAAACGAACTAACGGGGCTGGCATTTTTGTTTTTATTTTTGTTTTAATAATTTTGTAAATATATTTTCAATATGTCAATATGGAATATGTATAAATAGAGTCTTATAAAATTAAAAACCCTATTAATATTATTTAAAATTTAAGTTTGTGAAAAAACATTGTTCAAAATCTACTTGACAATTTTCAATGAAATTTAATACACGGCTAGAATAACCTTGAATAACACATAGGGTACTTTTTATCCCGAAATCCTCTCGGGAATGGAGCCCTTGAGCACATCTAATGTAATCATATTGTCACGTCAAAAATCCTATGAAAAATGCTATAAAATAACCAAGGCCCAAAAAAAAGGCATGTTGCCTTAAGAAATTGATTGAGTGCCAAACTTTTTCCTTCTATAATTTTCAGTCAATGAGTCTATAGATACAAAATACCACTCGCCTCTCACTCGACACCAGCAAAAGGACAAAGAAGTACATAGCCTACTTGGAATTCGCATCCCGATTGTGATCTTTCCCACGACTCTTGCACAAACTGAAATAAACTTTATATTTTATCCGAAAGAGTTCAAAATTGTATAAACACTGAATTTGTCATAACTTATAGAATTGACATGGCTGAGTTAAGGAATATGTTGAAATTAATTTAAGATTGAATCTACGACAATTCAAGTGTTAATTTGTGATATTTAAACAATTTACAGTAATAATCTGCTTGTTATATCATTTGCATGAAATAAAGGAAATTTATAAAATCATCTTGATTTCCAGGGCTGCCTAAAAGATTAAAAAAAATTCAATGAAGTGAATATTCTGCATATTCTGTGCTTTCGAAATAAAAACCGCCTTTTTCAACTTTCCCAAGCAAAGACGACCGATAAATCCGTCCGACGTTACGTGAGGCCCCGCAAATTGTATCATTGTAACGGTCCTTAGCTTTATTCCATCTCTGTATAGTCAAAACCATGTCCTACTTTTCCTCTTGACTGCTGACGATAAGTGTGCCTGGGCAGGAACAGACCTCTCTGGGTTTTCTGCATGACCAAAAGGTTGGCTGGTAGGTATCTACCAGCCTATGCATTATCTAATGCCTTAGCATTAAGCCCTCCTATTGTCCTTATTTACTTTTGTATTTTTTGTACAATAAGTAACATATAACTAATATATATCGGATCGGAGGAGCCTGTGGTGTAGCACCAACCCATCTCTTCCCGTGGGTGCCATAAGAGGCTACTAAGGGATTTAAAACACCGTAGGATGGGCAGCAGCATCTTTCCGCGTACTATGACATCACACTGCGATCACAAACCCGCCTGCCAAGCGTGGCGATTACGGCAAAACCCTCCATGGATGAAATCCTTGGGGGAGGCCTTTGTCCAACAGTGGACATCTTTCGGCTGAGAGAAGAAGAAGAAGATATATCGGAGCGCGCTACTGATGACAGGTACCTACCTAGTAGGTATATAGTTAGTTAGGCCACAGTGGAGTATCAGGATAGTATAGCTATTGGGTTGTGTGATATACAGGTGCTAAATAAATAAACAGGGACACCCTGTAGGAGAAGAATTAGTTAGTTAGCTGAGTTCGCGTAGTCTAGATCGTTGACGTCTGCTCTTATTTCCATCTCTGCTTATTCTCCATACTTCTACCGACTTAGGACCATTGCGACGTCTACTAAGATTTCCAAGTCGGACAAGGTTTTTTTTTTTATAACATGATTGATTGGTTGTCAACATTAATCATAATAGGAATTGAAAAGCTGGATAACTCAGCTTCCAGATATTTATTCTTAATTGCCTTACAATTGACATTGTAACCTACTCAACAAAAAAGGTTCTCAGCTAAGGGTGGCCACAAATATAATTACATAACGTACTTTCAACTTTCGCCGTCGTTTTCAGCTCTAAACGTGACTGGTGTTACGCAAATGGACTATTGTTTACGAGAGTGGACACACGAGACGAGGAAACTAAGTCTGCTACTCATTGAGCGACATTGTTACACGAATTCGTGCTGATGCGTAATTCCTGCATTGAATGCAATAAGGATCACTCCAAAAAGGTCATTTATTGGATATTTATTTAATTATTTATATAGATCTTCTTCTTCTTCGTCCACCCCTTCTCCCATTTTATTTTGGGTCGAGTCTCCTCGTACATCTGCGCCAGTGATATTTATATGGATCATCCGTATATATTGTAATTTCTTGATGTGTAACATCTCCCCACTTGCTTTTTTGGGTAAAAGTAATAATAAGCCGGGAAATTGCGCTAAGACGAGAGCCTTAGATACTTGTTTTTTACACGACTGACCAAAAAAGGAGTGTTATGTTTTCAGGGTTCATGTATGTAAGTATGTATGTAAGTTTCTTTAATCCACCATAAGTCTTGATTTCTTGAACGGCTTAACAGATTTTGATGTGAGAGGTATTGTTAGATTCCTTGCATTCCTCCGAGTGACATAGGCTATTTGTAAGTTGTCAGTCGTGTTTTTTTATTTTTAAATAATTAGCTTGTTTAATAGATTAGTTCATAAAAATATGCCGAAAGAACGTGTAAATCTCGCTAGACGAAATACGTCTAAACATCGATCATCTGCCTATCGAGACCTCTCGTAGTTAAACGCAGCAAGCACATTCACAAACCGTTAATGAGTAGCACGCTTTACCTGTTATTAACGATAACAAGAGTCGTGATTCGACTATTTATAACAGTTATTAGTTGTCACATCGTTATGTCCTCTTTAGCGACATGATGTCTACCTAACGTCACGATTATGTGACTTCCCTAATGAAGCCGTGTAGTGTTTTCATGCTAATTTATTACTTGATGACTTCCGTGGTGTAGTATTCAATAAGCCTGTTCACCATCTAGAGGTATTTGGTTCGATTCATAGCGCGGGGGATAATGTACTTATTTTTACGGATATGTCTGAGATAAACGCAGGAATTGAGCAGAGTACAGTGTGAGAGTGCTCATTTTACACCGCTTTGTTTTACATAACTCTCATAATAATAATAGCATTTAAAGTAGTAGGCAAAGACCTGAATGAGTCCGATGATGCAGTATTGGATCACCTGCACATCGGGAATCAAATAAAAAATGATTTAAATAATTATAAGACTGCAGTCACACTGTGTGACCTTAATTTTGTTTATTGATTTATGTTCTTTGCACAATTTAAATTATTTTGTACAATTGTATGGATTTTTAACTGAAATAAAAATTATTATTATTATTATTATAACTCTCATAACTGAAAGTTCAAGCAAACTACGTGAATAAATAAATTGAAATTAGTTAAACTAGACTCCATAAACATCGCTAAAAAAATGTCGTTCCGTGTATTTCATTCCACGTATTAAACTGTACTGGGTTAAACTTTTATGACACTGACAAAAGCAAGCTTTTATAGGAAGAACGAGAGTTAACTAGGCTCTTTTGAAATTGTATCAGAAACTTGATAAAAAGCACATTTTATAAAGCTCATAAAAAGACAAAGTAAAGCATCTTTCTCAGCTAGTTTAAAGTTTGAAAAGCTGCTTAAAGAAATAACGTCGGATCCGTTTTACTCTGTAACTATCCAAGTACAGTCAACTGTCAAGTTACCCTGATAATTTATATACGGAAATAGTGGCATTAAAATTTAACATTTTTCACTTATTGTATTTTTATTTCACTAAGCTGGCGGCAGCGGCGCATCGTGATGATGATCGAACTTGTGATGAGATAACAGTATTTATTACATTATTAGCTTTTGGCTTCGCTCGCGTTAATCCTTTCTTAGCGGATGCCTACGTCATAACATCTACCTGCATGCCAAATTTCAGCCCGATCCGTCCAGTGGTTTGGGCTGTGCGTTAATAGATCACTATGTCAGTCGACTGACTAATCACCTTTGAGTTATATATAGATACTTGTATCTACTACTTGTATCTTGTATATAATGTAATAAGTAGATACTTATTTCATTATATCTGCAATGAATATCCCTTAATATGCTGATGACTGTATCCTGGGACAGTAAAAAGATACATAAGTTCTGCTCTAGGAGAGTTAACAAGGCTAAAGTTTTAATTAATATAGGTGTCTTTGAAGGTTTATTATTTTACGTGGCTTTTGTCATCGTTAATTGGGAAGCAGAAATGAGCAACCGATATCATCCGGGAAGATAATTGGGTTAAATTAAGCGGTACGATAAGGGGTCAAAGTTTTGGAATAAAAGTATTTGCAGATATTTTTTCAGGAGAATCTCCCTCTCTCTCTCAGCCGAAAGACGTCCACTGCTGGACAAAGGCCTCCCCAAAGGATTTCCACAACGACCGGTCCTGCGCTGCCCGCATCCATGCGCGAATTTCAAATTTTCAGGAGAATAATCTTAACTAATATTAAAAATGCAAAAGTGAGTTTTTTTTGTTACTGCTTCACGCTTCATCTTCTGAACCAATCTTCCTGAAACTTTTCATACACATTGTTAGAAGTACTGAGAAGGACATAGGGTACCTTTCGTCCCGGGAAAAAGCACTGTTACCGTGGGAAATCCATGCGGGCGAAGCGGCGGGTGAAAGCTAGTTTAGAATAAGGCTAATAGATTTTTAAATTTATTCTAAAGAACTATACTTAGTTTCTTTTTAAGTTATTCTAAAGAACTATAGTTAAAAATATAATTTTTGACACTAATCGAATGAAAAATACATGTTTAAACGATATAGAAAATATTTTCAGACCATCTTAATAAGTAAATAACTTTAAAATACAATACCATTGTTTTAATTATTTGTGTAAAATACCTGGTAGGTAAGTACATAATTATATAAAATTAAGTTGCATAATTGTTTTCTACACCCATAAATTTAAATGCAAAATCTAAGAAGTAACATAAATTCACTATAATAAAAATCTTTAAATTTTCTTCAGTCAATCAAAAACCGTTCTATTTTCCCAATCTCCATCCCGTTTAATACATAAGGTGTCTGTACTCATGTTTATAAGATGAATATGGCCGGGCCCTCGAAAACAAAGGGCCCAGTTAGGGTTAATTAAGGTCCTTTATGCGGATTGTTGAGGTCTGATCACACGCCGGGATCGTCAAATTAGATTAGAATAGATGCGTAGACCGCCAAAATGTAAGTACTATGATATGGATGTGTATTTACTTATATTTCACTAGCTGGCGCCCGCGGCTTCGCTTGCGTTAATCCTTTCTTAGCGGATGCCTACGTCATAACATCTACCTGCATGCCAAATTCCAGCCCGATCCGTCCAGTAGTTTGGGCTGTGCGTTGATAGATCACTATGTGAGTCAGTCAGTCAGTCACCTTTGAGTTATACATATATAGATTTCTAGTTGTATTTTTTTTTATTTATTTATTTATTTCTACTCTTACAAACTACCATTACAGGATATTCTACCAATACAACAGTTACGATAACATATCTTCCATTTTAACTAAATTTAACACTTAATTATTTTGACTTTTATAGCAAATAATTAATAAGGCCACTTTCGTAAATTCATTCAGAGTGCAGCTGAATATATCTATTTGACGTGCTATAAAATGGGTTTAACATCTTGAGTTTCTGCAGCAGTAGTCAATGATGTTGGCGAATCGACAATTTGAAATTAACTATTTAAAAACTATTGAGACACGATCAAAGTTATCATTCACGGGGTCGATTGAAATCGACAATTCGTTTTTGAAGTGTGGAAAGATGTAGAAAATGCAAGAATCTGTAGGATTTGGCTCTTACTGGAGAAAATCGGGAATTTTTTATTAGTGATGTCGGGAAAAGATGTCTTTTATTATCATAACGTGTTAATCCTAATCCTAACTAATATTATGCGAAAGTGAGTTTGTTTGTTTGTTACCTCTTCACGCTTTATCTACTGAACCAATCTTCCTGAAATTTCGCATACACATAGCTGGAAGTACGGAGAAGGACATAAGGTACCTTTCATCCCGGGAAAAAGCATTGTTCCCGTGGGAAATTCACGCGGGCGAAAGCTAGTATTTTATACATCTATAGATAAATTGTAGTTTACATTTAATTATTTAAGTTTTTTTACGTTTTGTTTTTGTACTTTTATTTAGGATTCAACATGTAAGAAAGTTACCATAAACAAGTTTGTTAAGTTTCTTAAAAACTCGTTAACCTTGGAATAAAATATTTGGAGCAAAAAAACCACCAAGGTAACGAAAAAGGCAATACTATCGCATGACCGATATTGATTGAAAATAAATTATTCGTCGGCAAGTATTGTGTGGTTGACCTCGGGTTCCTTGGAAACCGGTTGAAATTCATACAAAACTAGTAATCCGCCCTGGTTTCCCATGGGTACGTAGAAATCATGCATACGTATATAAATCAGGAAAATATCAAACTTCTTTATTTCAATGTGAATAATTCATAATGTGCTTAATTCAAACTTCCTTTGGGAATTATTATATCCCAGTACTGAGCAAAGGCCTATCTCTCATTCTTCCAAGCGATCTAAGGCTTTGGAAAAGGAAAAAGAAAAGGGATGATTTTCACCCTAAAGGAAAATTGGCGGCTGAGATTAAACATTAAGAGTGTATCACGTCCGCGCGCCCGACCGAGTTTAGGTATTTGATAGACCTCAGCTGGCTGTGTGCAAGTCACACGCACACATCGACGTGAGATTGCCGCCAACCCGAAGTAATAAGTGACAGGGATCCGGCAAAGGATTTGTAGGTACCTATATATTTTTTTTTTCTTGCTTTACGGTAATAAATACTAAAAATAAAATTATGACCATTTTCTTATGTAAAACATACTTGGCGCGACTTGGCAGTAAAATGGACACGAATGCCGCGACAGAAAATAGCATGACCGTCGTGCCAGGATGCTAAGATGTTAAACATCTGCCTGGCATCCCATGAAGGCCAATTTTTCGGGATGAGGTTTACAAAAATAGTATTTTTGGATCCAAGATGGCGGACAACTTTTTTTTAATTTTGCAATATGGGTATTGTTTTATAAGTGTTTCAGTGCGCTGATTACGAAAATAACATTTATTTTGGAATCCAAGATGGCGGACAACCTTTTTTATCACGTTTACAATATGGGTATGGTTATATAGGTATTTCGATGCGCTGATGACAAAAATAACATTTTTTTTGAGATCCAAGATGGAGGACAATTTTTTTTTTCAATTTTGCAATATGGTTAACATGTTGTAGGTTTTTGGGGACGCTGATGACGAAAATAACATTTATTTTGAGATCCAAGATGGCGGACAACTTTTTTTTTCAATTTTACAATATGGGTATGTTTTTATAGGTTTTTCGGTGCGCTAATGACAAAAATAACATTTATTTTGAGATCCAAGATGGCCGGCAGTTTTTTTTTTTAAGTTTACAATATGGGTATCGTTTTCTAGGTTTTTGGGGACGCTGATGACGAAAATAACATTTATTTTGAGATCCAAGATGGAGGACAGTTTTTTATTTTATTTTACAATATGGGTATCGTTTTCTAGGTTTTTAGGGACGCTGATGACGAAAATAACATTTATTTTGAGATCCAAGATGGAGGACAGTTTTTTATTTTATTTTACAATATGGGTATCGTTTTATGGGTTTTTGGGGACGCTGATGACCAAAATAACATTTATTTTAAGATCAGCGTCCCCGAAAACCTATTAAACGATACCCATATTGTAAAATAATAAAAAAACTGTCAGCCATCTTGGATCTCAAAATAAATGTTATTTTCGTCATCAGCGTCCCCAAAAACCTATAAAATGATACCCATATTGTAAAATAAAATAAAAAATTGTCCGCCATCTTAGATCTCAAAATAAATGTTATTTTCGTCATCAGCGTCCCCAAAAACCTAGGAAACGATACCCATATTGTAAAATAAAATAAAAAACTGTCCTCCATCTTGGATCTCAAAATAAATGTTATTTTCGTCATCAGCGTCCCCAAAAACCTATATAACCATACCCATATTGTAAACTTGAAAAAAAAAACTGCCCGCCATCTTGGATCTCAAAATAAATGTTATTTTTGTCATTAGCGCACCGAAAAACCTATAAAAACATACCCATATTGTAAAATTGAAAAAAAAAGTTGTCCGCCATCTTGGATCTCAAAATAAATGTTATTTTCGTAATCAGCGCACTGAAAAACTTA
Organism: Ephestia elutella; assembly: GCA_018467065.1. NCBI lineage: Eukaryota > Metazoa > Arthropoda > Insecta > Lepidoptera > Pyralidae > Ephestia > Ephestia elutella. Next base: position 4,931,308 of record CM031581.1, on the reverse strand, counting down.
TGAAACGATATACATATCGCAAAATTAAAAAAAAAAGTTGTCCGCCATCTTGGATCTTGATTTAGATTTATTTTGATTTTTATGATTTCGATTTCTATAATTTCGATTTATTACGATTTCTATGATTGCGATTTATTACGATTTCTATTTCATCAAAAATTGTCGGCCATCATTCATGAGTATGAAAATGGTACCTATATAAATTTTAAAAAGATTAAAAGTAATAAATATGTAACTCTGATCTACATTACTCTCTGCTGTCTGTGAATACATGAACACGCGAAAATTAAATGCCTCCCGAGCAGCAGAGCGACGTGGATTCCCCTTGACTCTTACCGGCAGACTGATTTTTCTTGGGCTTGGAACTCGTATATATTGAGCGATGGCATTTCCATACAAAAAATGTATGGGGAATTTCTTAGTGAATTGTTACGATATATAATATTTTTTTCGAGTTATTTTTCAAAAATCTAAAACGAGCAACTTGTAGCTAGTTTAATAAACTCGCGATTTAACATTATGTAGAAATTATAATTTGTGTTTTACATAATGATTTCGTTAAAGCCGTGAACCTTGTTTTTCGTATTTTTCGTGTTTTCTGGAAGGTATTTACGCAAAAATAAAAGGCAAAATATTTTTATCTGTCTCGTATAAGTAGTAGCAGTTATTTGAGAAGCCTATAGTACTATTTTTATTATCAATAATGATCTAGTTTTGGCACCAGGGTCAATTCAGTAACGCCTGTTTTGGCTAAAAACGTGTGATGCAGGCTTAAGGTTTTGACATACACGCTGTAATTAAACTAAAATTAATCTTACTAGCATTTTTTTATTTGTAGTTCAGCAATAGGTATTCTACAAAGCGTTTCTTTCTTTATTAAAAAGGACCTCATTGCACTAACAGTTGCTAATGACGATAACCTGAAAATAACATATTAACGATACGATAAAAAAGTTATACACGCACATGAAAACTATTATCTTATTATCATTTATGTATTTTGTACTTTTTGTCACTTCTTTTTTATGTTCTTTTTTGTAAATGTTGCAATAAACAACAATAAACATATGTATTTTTTAACATTAAAGATATGTAGTAGGGAGTTGGGCAACATACTTTCCAAGGAAAACCAATTAGCCAGCGCGTTTTAAAGGCTCTTGTTTGTATTACTTTTCTTCTATTTATCACCGTATCAAAACAAAGTACAGGCAAGTACAGAATAAAAAGCAGAAAGGTTTAATCTCGGTGCAGGCTAGCTGGTCTAAGAATGCGGCCCAGCCCGCTTCATAAATATGGAGTCGCGATTAAGGATTACAGACGCAATCCACATCCTTCGTAGAGCAACGTCAGCGTTTTTAACCAACTGTCGAAGAGAAGTTTCGATTTGTATAATTTTCTGGATCCAGATGATATGAAATTGACATTGTGGGGTCTTGTGACTGGGGAACAGAATATAAAGTTCGTGTAGGCGTACGTTTATTATTTAAATCACAAAACATTAACGGAACGTGATAAAATACCGAAGCGGTGGGGGGTCCCCACAAAATCATTTCAACAGCATAATGCTGACACAACATAATAAGACTCTTATAATGGCAATACAACAAAAATTAGTTACAGGCTAAAAGATATGCCAGACCGAATATATTGAAAAAATGTTTCAGCTTCATTTCGATACAAAATTATAAACACTTTGAACATATTTCGAATTCATTCTCCAGTATATAAAGTGTTAAAATCAAATGATAACAAGTTTTTTCTAAATACACAAAAGTATTTAATTTTTTTTTATTCTTAAAAAAAATTCCTGGGCCTCACCTCCGTGACTCCGTGGCGCAAGTGGAGACAGGTTGAATTACGATGTGTAGTTTTTTCTAGTATTTATAGAATAAACTGGTTACATGAGTGAGGTGATTGGGCCTATGGTTAGTGCGTTGCAATTGCAACCATAGACCTTATCAACAATGAATTAAGTTGAAACAAAATTTATTCGAAAATAATAGGTAATTACGCACATAATAAATCAAAAAATGTGTGAGAATCAACTGGAAATATAGTACAAAAAAAAATATTTTGTTTCCGAATGAAAAATAAAACAATAAACTACATTACTGCCGTATAACTGGAACCGATTTAATTTCCTTTTTTTTAGTTTATTTTCAAGTTTATTTTTTATTTTCAAATAACATTTATGAAAGCATCTAATGACGCTATCTACCATCAATTGTAGTCCCATCTCGTTTCATCTGAGGTAAATAACTATAATGTTATCAGAGAGACAGCAAAATGAGAAGGACGTTCCGTTTCGACACCCTTTGAATAGGGCGACCACCACCATCCGCAAATTTTCATTATTTCGGTATTTGTAATACAGATTCTTTGGACGCCTATTTCAGGGATAGAGTTATTAAGAGGGCGCATAAAGGTAAATTGCCGATCATAGATTTGATTTTTATACTTTAAAATTACCTACAAATTTCTTGTAGATTGTTATATACATATTTTATATTTGAAATAGACTGAGCGAAAGAAATTCACGTTTTTTTTGCTTTTAGTTTGTTTTAGTTCTTTAGTTTATATTTAATTATTTTTTTTATCCTTTGTTGACAGAATACCGAAAAAAGATTTTTCACTTCTCATGCTCGGAAAATGCTTATTTGTGCAGGATATAGGCTGCACAAAATCGAATTTTGTGCACAAGGGCATAAACGTGTGTACTCATAAATGTATCTATATTAAGGCAAAGAAAATGAGTCATACGGCCAAACACGATAAAAAGTTCATAGATAGAATTTGTTATTTTATAATATTTACTTTTAATTTATTTGCATTATGTGTTTTTTAAGACATAAAAAATATTAAAATTTAAATTCAAGTACGGTATGTTATTTAATTAATTTAAGAATATTATTACTAAATTAATTTAATAGTAAGCTGTATAGGTCTGCAGCCCAAGCCTATCAATGTCGTAAGATTTTAAAAAATAAAGCGGCGGGAAACAGCTCTTGTTTTTTCGTGCGTTTATTAATTTCTTCAATTTGATTTATTTCCTCGCAATCGAAGTGAAAAGCAGAGTTTATAACTCGTCCACAAAACGATTTTTATCCTTGACATTACTATCAGCCCTCGCTTTCGGCTCGGGCTGCTAAAAGTCTCGGATAAAAATGATTCGTTTTGTGCACTTGTTGTAAAATCTACTATTTCTGTTTCACACAAATTGATCGATTAAGGCCCGTTTACATTTTATGAGACTTTTATGGAAAGCTTAATTTTCTGTCATACGACTGTCTGCTTATTGTTGATGTAAATTTTATAGGATTCGTAAGAGAAATAAATAAATTTCGATTTGATCTTTAAGAAGTTGTTGTGAAATTTTGGAGATTTAATTTTTCAGTAACCTGGTTTATAAGTGGACATTTCTGGGACTGTATCGTAGCATATACTTATACACCCTACACCAGAGTCCCCCGGGGCTTGGACCGTCGAATCCAGATAGGATTATAGCTCCATTCACAGCTACATTCCGAGAAAAGAAGCCGAATCTCCACGAATTGTGACGATACGACACCTTCGGGGGATTTAATTATAATAAGGATGTTGATAGACAAGGGGTCGGTTTTATGACCTCATTGTCTTTTTAACAAAATATGTAGAGATTTGATGTTTTTCTTTTTTGAGTAATAGTTACAGATATTTATACTATAGTGAAAATAATTTTGTATTTTGAGCGTTCAATAAATACACAATTGGAGCGTCAGAAATATTAAGTATGTAAATCCTAGGTAACTTCAGCAATTAGGATACAGTTTTAAATAATTAGTCACTGGCAAAACCATATTTTTTCATATATAATAAGAGTTATTCGAATTCGCAAATAAAATGGCATTTCTTTTATTTAATTATACATTTTTTATCATATTTTCTAGTGTCAAACTACATCGATAATATCAAACTATTGTTCAGTTCATAATCAAAGGGTACTTAGTTTTCAGTTAGCACCATCGCACTTTCGCATTTATAATATTAGTATGGATAATAATCATCAATAACAAATCATTTGTTACCTAAACTATTTTAGGGCAAATAAAGAAAATACTAGGCATTCAGAAACAGCCAAAAACAATCCAAGTTTAGCAATCAGGCGACGAATGTGTCGCAGTTAAGTCTTACGAACTATATCGAGAATTCCGCTTGTTTTAGAAAGGGACGTCCAATTTTAGTTTCGGCCAAGTTTTTAGTGAAAGTCCGGGTAAATGGTCTAATGAATGAAGTTAATGGGAAATTTGAGACGGTCCCTTAAGTTGGAAAATTTGCCAAACGGAATGTTTCGCCTTTGTAATTTATGAGACGTATCACGATGGCATGTTACGTGCTGCTTGGAAACGTGAAGATAAAGTTAGTTTGCTACGCTCGAAAAGTGAAGCATATTTAATTAAGAGCTCTCACTTTGGACAAGGTATCATTCTTTAGAGTCTCTCTGTCTCATCTGAGCGCTTTCCCAGTTGCATCCTCAGCGTACGCGTCGGAGCTCAAGGTTCGCCTTCCTATTATTTCTTCTCCACTTCGCACGATCTTCAGCATCTTTCCTTCGAGTAAGTATGTTTAATTCTGATTCCCTTGTCCGTAGTACAGTTTTTCCGTAAAGGTAGACTTCGGAGCAATGCGGCTTGCGGCCTGCGGCCTGCGTCATGCGTCACTTGCGGCCCATGCGGCCATGCGGCTGTACTTTATATTACTGGAGTATATGAAACCCTTTCCGAGCGATGCGCGTACCGTCGCATGCGGCCGTGACGCATCGCTCAGAAAGGGTTTTATACACTCCAGTAATATAAAGTACAGCCGCATGGCCGCATGGGCCGCGAGTGACGCATGACGCAGGCCGCAGGCCGCAAGCCGCATTGCTCCGAAGTCTACCTTAACCTAGTTTTTTGTCACTTGAACCTACAAAAGCTCGCATCTTCCTTTTCCTTTCTTGTCCGTAATACCGTTTTTCCGTAACCTAGTTATTTTGTCGCTTGAACCTACAAAAGCTTGCATCGAAATTATGCTTTTTTGTTGTACTCGTCACTATCTATTCAAAATTCGGTTCAAGAAGGTTCGATCCTAATAGACAGACTAAGGCTAATGCAATGTAATGATGGTAGCACGGTCATAATTGCTTCCCATAATGAAGAGATTCTAAAGAGAAATGTCACAAATCAGGACTAATTTCCAAACGTCCCCTGAGCGTCTTCTAAAAGCCTCGACTGCATAATTTATGCGTACGTGGGTAACTGACCACCGCTCTTACTTTCATGAAATAGCCCTGTAACATGACCTTTACAAGAATAGACTAAACATAACATGCTTGGCATTTAAAGAGCTTCCCAAAAATAATGTTATGGATGAATGTAATTCATTGAGCATCACACATAGCAATCACATTGATGTTCAATTTTTACTTTGATTTAAGAACACAGTTTTTATATTTAATTCATAAAATTGACGTTAATAAAGCAATTAAATTATACCTGTTTATAATATCTTCCAATCAATCGCTGCTAAATTAGAAGAATTTTTGCAACAAATTTTCTTAAATTGCGTATAAGTAATTTATTTAAAGACTTACCTATATTTCTAAAAACTTCTACTGCTGCCATCTCTTTATTAACTGCAATAAAAGCATATTTGCAGTCTAGTATTTAATGTAAATGAAGGTCAATGTGCCACAGGTTGGCCCTTGGCAGAAATGAACATAATTAGGTGAAAGGTCTCCTTTGTGAAACTGAACGGAATACAAGGCAGAAGGCACGAAATATACAATGTTGTTCAAGGAAATTCAATACAGCTATATAATCTAGGTACTAATTAAATGATGCCAATGTCCCATTGACTGATTTACTTTAAGTTTGCTTGTGGAATTATGCTGCTTGGATCAAGCTTGACCAGTTTCTTTTTACTATAGGTACTATACGAGTTGACTTCAGAAACACCTACATAATTTAATAATATATAAAACTATACCTACCCACAGATTAATATAATTTTAATACTGTGTGAATAAGTACAAAATATAGTGATAGCGACTTAAGTTATTTTTTTTACCAGCGAACAGACAAGACAACAAAGCTTTAGACATGTGTTAATATAACAAACAATAGGCCAAGTAATAGTATAATAAATAGTTCTCAATATTAAATATTCCATCCGTTGATAAATTCTCTCATATTTTCAATACAATGTGGGCATTATTCTCGAATACCGGCTGTAATTAATGAGAATTTTTCCATATTTGGTGATCGTTAATTCCCGATTCGAAACATCCGATTGTTTGAAATCCTTACGTTGTTAATACAAACCCTGTCACAATAAAACAGTGAGGATTTACTTCTGTTTCACTGAAATTCGATTGTTAGTAAATAAATGGATTTCACATGACACTATTGTGCAATTCTACTACGGTGAATGCGTGGATTGGGGGTTTCTGAGTATAAATTTCTAAGTACATATTTCAACTTTACGGGTGAGAATTCTAGTAGTAAATAACCTGTCAGTCATTCGCCAGCTCACTGAGATCAATTCCCAGTGTAAATCCGCTATTTTCAATTAACTTTAATGTGCTTTAAGACAAATAAACATTAAAAGATATTGTGAAATTTTATTACCTTGCGCGTTGATGTCTTTTTTCAATTACTTTTTAACGTGCTTATCTCATTTATGAGGATTGAAGAGAGTATAAAGATTGCGTATCAGCGTTTAAAGTCGCATCGTGGGCCTTGAAATGTCCAAGTGGATATTTGTGAAGAGCATATCAAGAAATGCTCGATCATTTCACGAAATGGACAATTTTACAATGTTGCCACGATAGATGCATTTGAAAAATCTAGACAATATTCCAGCTCAGTGAATAGGCCATGGAACTAATAAGTAGCATAGGTACTTCCATGGAGGCAGAAACTAGACAAAACGATCCTAACAAATTTCTCAAGCTTCATACACTCATCATTCTTCTCATAAAAATATCTTCTAAACATTTTGCATAAAATTCAAGCGCACACTTTGCATCTGCCACACTTTCTGATATCCATAGCATCTGCACATACTTTCTGCAATGTGACACTGGCCTTATGCTAAAAAACTCGACAATCAGAGATGCCAGCTAACTTTTTCTCCACAATGGCCCATATATTTAGTATGGGGTGTCTATTAAAATACAGATTTTTATCACATCGATTATCATGTCCCAGAAAACTATTCCACGTTTTTTAATATATTTTTTTCTTAAAACATCGAAAAACTTATTATCGCAGTTTCATAATATCGAACAACATTTATTAAAAAAACGTTATAAAATTTCTACTATTCCAAAAAAAACGATATATCAAACTAACATTTCACACATGCATTAAGATATCGATGTAACCATTTATAATAACATGTGTCAATATGTAACGAACAATACGCATCATAACTTTTAATCGCAGTAACGTTTCATCGAACGCTGCATTCGCTTGTTGTTGCTTAAAACATGCAAAATGGCATAGCAAGATTGAGGCATACAGCAAGCATGCATGCAGCAAGCACAACAAGCATGCAGCAAGCATGCAGCAGGCATACAGCAAGCATGCAGCAGGCATGCAGCAAGCATGCAGCAAGCATTCAGCAAGCATGCAGCAAACATGCAAGCAGGCATGCAGCAAGCATGCAAACATGCAGCAAGCATACAAGCAGGCATGCAGCAAGCATGCAGCAAGCAAGTATTTCTGGGTGGCTCCACCAGAAGACTCGCTCCGTCGGCCCTTCGATTCATTCGGGCACTTAACCTCGCTCCGCTCGAGAGGAAGCCGGCTCGCTTCGCTCGCCACCTCCCCCCCTCGCTTCGCTTCGGCCTCGTGCCCTCATTTTCTCAGGACCTCCTTCGCGAGCCTTCTGGTTCCGCGCGAAGGAATAACACTCTAGTATATGACAAAGTTGAGCCACGTGGAGTCGGGGTGCTCTGAGTCGGATTTGTGATCCATTTATAATTAGTGGACTAGCTATAAATTTACTGTTGATCAATACAATACTACCAGATTAATTTATCTATATAGGGTAACATAATAAAGTAATATTTGATGTTTCAAATATATTGCAAACTGAAACTTACGTGGAAATAAAATTATGGGTAACAAAACTTTGATGTTTCATTATTTCGATGAAATACATAAAATATGAAAAGAAATAACGATAGAGTGTGTTTGTACGTAATGAATAATCGTGTAAATGAAATTTCGATGTAAACAGATTTAAGGATTTGTTACATATTGTATTAAAATATCTGCGAATGGTTTTATGGGACATGAAAATCGTTGAAGTAAATTGCGATAAAGTGATGGGTTCCCATTTAGTATGTCCTTGAGGCCGGGCTATGCTGTTGGCCTTGCTATCAAGATGCAGAATTGAGATGCACCCATTGTCTTTTTGCAAACCGGTTGGGCGGAAGGCTTTTGTACTTGGCCGGGTGAGGTTTGAAGGTTGACTGTAATTCTAGGAAAGCGCTTTTAGACGAGTGAGACTCGTTTTGCAATGCATTGTGCAATCTATACACGTTATATTATTATATGTGTGGTATAATAATAGTGTAAATCGCTCATTCTCTTACTACTAAGTACTAAGATATACTTAGTTATATATTCGCAGACACGGGTCTCTAATGATTGTCATAAAAATATTTGTAATAATATAGTTCGAAATAATGTTTTTTCACATAATCGTAATTAATATAAATTTAAATTAAAATAATATTTTTTAAAATATTTTTTTTAACATAATTGTTTTGTAATAAATACAAATTATCATAAACATAAACAACCATAATATAATTTAATCATAATAGTATGTAATACTCATAATGTACAAAGAAAAGAGAACTCATAATGTACGGATGCACTCAGAAAAAAAGGTAAGATTTATTAAGTTTTTGTTTTTTTGTTGTTTATGTTCGCGGCTTAGGGGTGGCCCAAGGGCCACCCCCGCCGCACCCTAACCTATACTAGTGTTTGTGTCAACCTAATGTGAAATAGGTATAATCAAATTTTACATAATGTCTTCAAATGTCATCAACAAAATAAAAGATGAACAAAATAAAAAAGAAACTATGTTTATGACAATAACAATTATGACAAATCCATTATGATAAAACATTTTATAAAAAAAATCTGTATGACAATCTATGATTATGACTACACAAATATTATTACAATAAATATTATTTGAATTAAATATTATGATAAAAAAATTATGAGAAAGGCTTTATGACAAACCATATTATGATTATTAACCTTATGAGAAATGAAAGGATCCCCGCAGACACAATGGGAAATTGTTGGCGCCCACCGGTGACCCCGGCGAATCGGAATACGAATTGGATATCGTCGAATTTCTTTCGATAATGTGAGATAGTTCTTTCTCCGTGTAAAGCCTGTATGTTGATGATCTGATGATCGGATATGATGATGTTTATGAGGACTGTACAGAGACTGACAATAAATAGGAGCCAGGATAGAAATTTGACCATGTGTAAGTTCATAGCAAAACACTACAAAGACATCAACAGTATAGACTGTTATAAAGTAGACTTGTACCGTAAATTATAAGATCCTGGGTTCATTGACTCCCGCGCAGGTTTTAGGTTCCTGTTATAATGGTGCAGTCAACATGTTTTGAAATATTGCCTAGAATAATTATAAAATCTAATAAATCATCTAAATAGTGGCAGTTGTTATCACTAAACAGAACATCAACTATATAACTATATCAGTCTAAAATCCTCAAAATTACATTTATTTTATGACTCTTTAGTCGATTGGACCTTAACAAACGTATTGTTGGCGATGCCAGGAAGGGGTAGATAAATATATTGAAAAGGATTTAAACAAGAAAATAAAATATTACTTATTTTAATATATGTAGTTGCCGAAACTCAATGACAGACAGTAAAAAAACAAAAGAAATTATTCTTCTATACATAGAGAGGATAATAAATAATTAACACGTATGTAGGTAATTTATTTGTACCTAGTTTTGGTCCTTTAGGCCACGTGTACCGACTGGCTTGTCCGATCGATCGAACACCGAAGTTTATTTTCCTAGCTGGTTCGATTGATCGAACTCCAAAGTTCTCGAAATCTATCGAGGTATTCCTCGAACAGTCTACTCTCATACCATTGAGATCACGCAACTCGACATGCAGTTGACAATTCATTATTATTACTTGCATAGATAATGTACATTCCTTACATTACTATCATAATACGCTTCGAAGTACTCTCAGTTCATTGTCTAGGTGTATCCCGAGAGAAATTCTTGCCGTAACCGACTGAGTCACAATCAAAGGTTTATTGCACTTTAGCGTGACTAATATGGCGTGCATGTATTTGTATATAGTGCCGATTCATATTTTAATCAGGGTTGTCAAAAACGAGTAATTCAGTAATTAGTCCCATGTACCTACGGCCCATTTGGGACGAAACGCAGAAAATCAAAATTAATCAAAATTTTATTCTGCAATTCGTCCCATTCTTTTTTTGTATGAAAATTTAAACCCTATCAACGCTTGGTACAGTCAGTGAGATAAGAATTAAGATAAAAGTATATTTCGTTAGAATTGTTACATTTTGCTGTGGTTTTGTTCATAGCTAAATATTATTTAATATAATATAATAATAATCAGAAACATCGTACCACAAACATGGTAGAAAATTGGCATGCTTGTGTTAACAAAAAATCCGTAAAAAAACCGCAAAGTATAGCAAAGTTCCTGACTCTCCTCGAAAAAGAAGCTAATTATTATGATACTTTAATTAAAAAAGGATCTTCAATATTTCAAAAGAAAAAAGAAACTCGGGAAATAGACGACTACATTGAAAAAGTATTGAAAGATTTTGTTAATTTTGAAAAATCCGTAGAAATGTGTGTAGAATTATTAACATTTTAAATTTTATGTAATAAGTATGTAACTTATAAGACTGATTATGAAAGTGAGAATTTTTTACTTGTTATAGTTGTATGACTGATTATTACAGAGCTGTGATTATTCTTTATGTTAATAATAAGAGCAGGATACTAGCCCATTATAATTAGTTAAATAATGAAACCTTAAAAACTAATATATCCATAAATCTTTTACAAATTGTTGATTATTTTTATCTATATTATTATAAATAACATCTTTTATATTTATTACTGTTGATTTTTTATTTTTTATGTATGTAGAATAGTTTTTAAATGTGATTAATAATTATAAGACTGTAATAGAAACTCTTTAAAATTCCTTGTTTTGTGACGAGTATAATACATCGTAAATAAGAAACTAAAACGGACAGTAAGGCCTAATGTCATATTTAGTTTACTAGTAAAAATACTTCTTGATTTTATGTTTTCTATTTTTTTTTAAGTCCATTTCTCTATATAACTATTCTATGATTATTACATTTCTTAATGAAAAATTCAATGTTTATTATTTCTACACTAACACTTTTTTTTACTGATTGTACCATTTATAAACATGGGACGAATTGCAGAATGAAATTTTATATAATTTTGATTTTCTGCGTTTCGTCCCAAATGGGCCGTAGATACATGGGACGAATCACTGAATTACTCTCAAAAACAGTAGCAGGATTGTTATCGGAGTATCTACTTACTAATATCGATTTGAATAAATAAATAAATATATATGGACAAATAACACAAATTGAGTTAGCCCCAAAGTAAGTTAGAGATTTGGTTTTAGGATACTAACTTAACGATACTATCTTTTATAACAATTACATATATAGATAAACACCCTGAATAGTAAGGACTTCACAAGTTAGTTATTTAAAACCAAAGACGGATGCTTCATAGCATGATTTGTATTACTTCACTCTATATTATGAGATGTCGGCGAATATTTGGATCTATAGATCTTTTATTCCACCTTACCGCTAAATCCACTACACGGATTTGCACGAAAGAGTTGGAATCCAGAATGGCAGACAGGGCAGGGATTAATAATTTCATAAGTAGGTATGTAAGATAGATAAAACTGTATAATATACCTAAATAATACTAATACAAAAAGGAAATCTACATGCCCTCATGTTATTCTTACAATATCTGTGAACGTCCAATAAATCTGCTTACCACCACCTAGTTAGCTTCCCAGCCATCATCTCACACATAACTCACACCCATTACTGTCAAGTGGCAGCCCTGACAATAATTGGCGAGTTGCGCAACAACCACGTATTCAAATAACCAGTAATAACTTTCGTATAGAAATCGCCGAGTCACGACTGTACTGAAAATCGTATCTGTTGAGAGAATTATGTCGAATGATTGAGCACTCGAGATTGGTATCGATTAGAAAACGATCGACCTCTCAGTTGTATCGAGACGAACTATTTTGTCATTTAAAATAACTGGACTAGCATTTTTAAACTAATCGTTGTTTTTGATACGTATAGCATTACTGAGTAGAAAGACTGTTGATTTTTTTTATAAAAATGTATTTGTTTAATTTTAGTGGAAGTTGGTCGTATGTTCCCATTTGAATGATAAAGTCTAACTACAGCAGACTTAGAATAAATGGCTTAATCGGTGTTATAGTCTATGATACGATCAAGCAATGTACAGCGAAACTAAGTGGGGGCGATGAGTTCCCATTTGCCTCCGGTGGCAACTCTGAATTTTTTATTCCCATTTGCCTCCGGTGGCAAACCTCGCGGGGGCGACTGGGAACATACGAAGTTGGTAGCCACAAATTGTTAATTTTTTGTAGCTGTTGGCTGTCTCTAATAAATAAAATTAAATATATAAAGTAGATTAATAGTAAATGAAAATACTTATTATTTTGTGGCATGCAGTGCCTACTGCCCATAACAATGAAAAAATACGTACTGTTTGTAATATAATTGCGTGAAACGAAACGCTGGCGTTTCCTATTGTCGCCACCAGGCGTTCGGGGTTCTCACATTGCGCGGGTAAAATGGCGTCGCGGACGGTCGCCTTTGTCCTGTGATATATCGGTTTGATTTTAATACGCGGAGAGGTCACGCGTCCTGTTTGTCTAAAACCACGTTGATTGTTGGTTAGTTTGAGTTATAATTGTGAGCTTCCTTTTGTTAAATAACTATTGAACGCTTGTGTTTGTGAAAAAACCTGTCATTGTGACTTTTTCTTGTGAGATGCGAAACGTGGCTGCCTGGGGCCGCCGAATCCCGTCGCCGAGTGGAACTGCTGGAAGAAACCTACGTATTTATTCTGGGGAAGAGATCTCGGGGTAGTTTGGGTGATTAGGGACCAACCACCACCTCCTCCGAAGACACCCCAACTTGGATTAAGAAGTCAACTTGGTGAGTAGCATAATAAATTTAGTTAGTTAGTTATTAGTACATAGGGCCCATAGCTCCCTATATAAGTTACGGTGGTAGCAGTCTGCGTATAGCTTAAGTTAGGTTCTAGTCGGACAAACGTGGTGCCGCGTGGAGATTTTTTCCCGGTACTTATTTTTACCGGTGGTTTTTTTCCCGGTAAAGTTCCGGTACAGAATTCTTCCCGCCACTTCGTTTGCCCGGATTCTCTGCGCACATTTTCTGGTAGCAGAGCGTAGTTTATCTACCCTCTATTTGTTCGTTTGTAAAAGATAATTATTTGTAAAAATTATTAGATTTTACTTAGTTTGTTTATATAAGAACTTATATAGATTGATTGTTTGATTTTAGATATTTGTAACCTTTTTGCATTTGTTTCCGGGTTTGTGCCATTCTCATTCCTACCGCGGCTTTGCGTGTCGTAGTTTGATTTTGTTTTTTTATTTACCTTTTATCTTTTTTTATTTGTCTGTTTGTTTGTGACTTGACGCGATGGCGAAGGTCCCCAATGCTAAGGCGACACTCGCCAACGAATTGAGATGGTTTGTGACGGCCGGTGGACTCCTGTCCCGGAAGGACAGGGAGGCCGCTATACTGGAAAGAGCGGATCAGCTCCGCTCACGATTGAACAACGCGGAAGCGGCCATGGCGGCGCTTACCGAAGCCGACCTTACCCCGGAGGTCTACGCAGGTCACGTGGCGGACCTGGACCAGATCCTGAGTCTGCACGATGACATCGTGGAGGCGGCGGCCGCAATAAGGGCGAGACAGGCTGGCGGACCAGCCCCTCGCACACCTGTTAGACAGGAAGGACCAGCGGTTACTGGTCGGCTCCCCACCCTTCAGCTGTCCCACTTTGGGGGTAGGATGGAGGAGTGGGTGGCATATAAAAATATGTTTGAGTCCCTGGTCGTAGCACGACAGGATTTGTCGAAGGCCCAGAAGATCACCAATGGTCCTTTTTGCTGGTGCACATTGTATTGGGCAAATTACCCAATGACATCCGCTCGCGATTTGAGCGCGAGAATGCGGAACGGGATAGCACCACCCTACCAACATTCACTGACTTGGTGAAGTTTTTGGAGTTTGAGGCACGGGCGGCTGAGAATACCATGACGGACTCAGCGCCATCCAGAGCGCCTGAACGTAGGCCCCAACAGGGACGGCAACCGCCACCGCGTGGAGCTGGTGTGCGGGTTGCACACACGGCAGCAGTCGCGGGGGACGCGGACTGCCTGCAATGTGGCCGGATGGGCCACAGCCTGCTGCAATGCAGGGACTGGCAGAGACTGCCAGTACAAGATCGGCGCCGCATGGCAAGGCGGCATGAACTTTGCTTTTACTGTTTGGGCAGTCACTATGCACGTGACTGTCCCAGAGCCATACCATGCAGTGCATGCCGTGGGCTGCACCACGTGATGCTCTGCATGAACCGGAACGGGGATGGCCCCCGGTTGTTGAGGCAGGGGTCCCCTATGGGCGGGGGCGCTCCTGCGCGAAGCCCTCCACCTTTGGAGGGATGACGCGGCTTCGCTCGTCGCACCCCCCCTCGGGAGGGGGGTCGCGTACCTGCGCGGGTCTTGGCGGACCGGGACCACGCGCCTCAAGGTCATGGCCAGTATGTGGCTGGCCAGGCCCCGGATAGGGCCCCCATGGGCGGAGGCCCTAGATCGGACGTGAGAGTGGGGACACCCCCCTCCACGCGGGTTACCACTACCCACCACATGCAGCCGCAGCGGTTTTCTCCGCCGCTGCACGAGTACCCACGGCTGGAGTACCACCCGCCGTACCATAGGTATGGCCGGGCCGCGGGTTATGCCCCCCCTCAGATGGGGATGTGCACTCGCCCGACATATTATCCGGGTCAGTGGTGCGCCCCTGGTTTGGAGAGAGTGGGGAGCCCGTAACTAGCTTGCTCCCTTGCTGGGACAGAGCCGCGGACGGTTCTGCTCCCTACCGCGGTGGTCCGCGTATGGGGTCGTAGGGGGGAAGCCATTAATTTGAGAGCTCTGTTGGACTCAGGGGCTCAAAGCAGTTTGGTTACCACTCGAGTGGCACGCCAGTTAGGTTTAGTCGTGGAAGACTCGCCTGTGCCACTTCTTGGAGTTGGTGGCATACAAGTGAAGTGTCTGACGGGCCAGACACTTGTCACCTTTTCTTCGCTGAAGTCCTCCACAATGAGGATCACGACTTCGGCTATGGTAATGGATACCATTGCGGGTTGGCACCCCTCGACAGACATACCGCCGGGTGTGTTGTCTTTGGTTTCGGGTCTGGATTTGGCCGACCCCTTTGTTTTTCATCCCGGCCCAGTGGACTTGCTCCTGGGCTCGGACGTATTGGGTTGGATTTTGTTGGGTACCCAGAGAGCTCTGGGTTCGTCTTCACTGATGGCAGTGTCTACTATCTTTGGCTTCGCCCTGATGGACCCTGTGTTTGATAATGGCACCGCGGAGGAGCCACCGGTCGTCGCATCAGCGTCCTTGGCCAAGACCATGCAAAGGTTTTGGGAGGTGGAGGAGCCACCTATGAGTTCCAGGAATCCAGGGTGGATCCGGAACACGCTGAGTGCGAAGCCTTCTTTCGATCAACCACGGAGAGGTTGCCCTCCGGTCGGTTTGTAACTAGATTACCATTTGTTGCTACACGTCCTAGCCTAGGGCAAAGTAGGGCGCTTGCGGAGAAACGACTGCTGTCCATGGAGCGACGCATGCAGCGTGACCACGTACTTCGCGATAAATATATTGAATTTATGCGCGAGTACGAGGATTTGGGTCACATGTCTCCGGCTCGAGTTGATTGGAGCTCAACTGAGCATTATTTTTTGCCCCACCACGCGGTGGTGAAGGCCTCAACAGTCAAATTGAGGACCGTCTTCGATGGGTCCGCACCCACTTCGAACGGGGTTTCGTTGAATCTGTGTTTGCATTCGGGTCCCAAATTGCATAGGGACATAATTGACATCATCTTGAACTTTAGAAGACATCAAGTGGTTTTTGGTGCGGACATCCGGATGATGTTCCGCCAGACAGTCATACATCCTGAGGACAGGCGATTCCAGTTGATACTCTGGCGTGAGCGCCCTGAGGATCCTGTGACGGTGTATGAACTCAACACAAACACGTATGGTTTGAAATCTAGTCCTTATATGGCCATCAGATCATTGCTTGAATTGGCAGAGCGGGAACGGATCCGCTTTCCCCGTGGGGCTTCCGTGCTGTCACGTGACTTGTATGTTGATGACGTGTGCACCGGAGCCCAAAGTATTGAGGAGGCCCTCCTACTGCGGGATGAATTGATTGAAATATTGAAGACAGGTGGCTACGAGCTACGTAAGTGGTTGTCTAATGAGCCTAAAGTTCTAGAAGGGATCCCGGAGGATCACCAACAGAACCCTCACCTGTTTGAGGATGTGGATGATCCCAACAGGATAGCGGTGCTGGGCATGCAGTACCAGCCGCTAACCGATATTTTTACATTCCAAGTGGACTTGGAAATACCAAAGGTCTGGACTAAGAGAACGGTGTTGTCCGTAATAGCCCGTATGTTTGATCCAAGCGGTTGGATCAGTCCAGTGATATTCTCTGCAAAGTGTCTTCTTCAGAGACTTTGGACTTTGGGCGTCTCGTGGGACGAGCCGCTGTTTGGCTCTCCATTGGATGATTGGCTCGAGTTGTTTTCATCGATTAAGGAAGTCAATCGGATTGCCTTGCCTCGTCGAATATTGCCCCCGGGAAATATCGAGCCAGCCTGCATGGCTTTTGTGACGCGTCGGAGCGAGGCTACGCCGCGTCAGTCTATATGCGGACAGTTGACGCCGATGGCCGGGTCAATGTCTCGCTTTTGTTAGGGAAGAGCAAGGTCGCCCCCATCAGGACTAGGCTGACTATTCCCAAGCTTGAGTTGAGTGGAGCTCACCTTCTCTCTAAATTGTTGCATCACGTTGCATGTGAGCTGGCGGCCACGGTCGAGATACGGGACATCTTCGCCTGGTCGGATAGCCAGGTCGCGCTTGCATGGTTGCGCGCGGCCCCACATACCTTGGAGGTTTTTGTGGGAAATCGGGTTTCCCAAATCCAGAATATCGGAATTGATATAACATGGAGACATGTGCCGGGAGAGCTTAACCCAGCGGACTGTGCCTCCCGAGGTTGTACGGCACCAGAATTGGTGTCACACCCGCTCTGGTGGGGTCCAGAGTGGCTGATGGGATCAGAAACTTCTTGGCCTGTCTATCAGACAGATGTTACTTCTTTGAGTTTGACTGGGCTCCGTGTACATGCTGTAGTCGCTGAGACGACGTCGGAGCCGGATTGGCTACTTGCTCGGTATAGCAGCTTGGATAAGCTTCTGGGTGTTACCAGTTGGATTAAGCGTTTCATACATAATTGTAGAAACCCACAGGCAAAGCGGTTGGAGCCGATTGCAGGTGCAGAAGAGCGCCGGAGCGCATTGTTGCATTGGGTCCGTGTCGTGCAGACCGGACGGTTTGAGTCAGAGCTTCGTATCTTGCGCGACGGACGCGCTAAGTTGAAGGGCGCGGTCGCTCGTTTGAACCCGTACATCGACTCGGATGGGCTTCTTCGGGTTGGAGGCAGGCTCCGGAAGGCGGATCTTCCATATGAGACTCGCCATCCTCTGTTGTTGCCCAAGGGCGGACCCTTGGTGCAGCTTTTGGTGTCTGATCGACACATTCGTAACGCCCATGCTGGGTGCAATGCTTTGCTGGCTATTTTGCAACGCGAATTTTGGATTTTGTCTGCCCGAAGAGCAATCCGTAGTGTTCTGTTTCGATGTATTGCATGTTATAGGTTGAAGGCATCCACGATGCAACCACAGATGGGTGATTTGCCCGCTGATCGAATCCGACCTTCGAGACCGTTTGACGGCGTTGGAACCGATTTTGCCGGTCCCTTTTCGATCAAGGCTTCTCCCTTTCGTAATGCCCGTATTGTGAAGGGCTATTTGTGTGTATTTGTTTGTTTGGCCACCAAGGCTGTCCATTTGGAGGTGGTATCGGCTCTGACTACGGAGGCCTTCGTCGCCGCGTTGGATCGCTTTGTTTCGCGTCGAGGTCTACCTTCCCTTATTAGGTCTGATAATGGCACAAACTATAAGGGAACTGTAAATTATCTTAAGGATGTTTCTGTGTTTATTGATAAAAATTGTACTAGTTTAAGTCAAATTGCTGCCCAAAGGGGAATAACCTGGAAGTTTAGTCCCCCAAGTTGCCCCCATTGGGGAGGGATTTTTGAAGCGGCTGTGAAATCCGCAAAGACCCACCTCCGCCGCATTATCGGAGAAACGGCTCTAACTTTTGAAGAGCTGGCCACAGTGTTTTGTAAAGTTGAGGCGGTCCTCAACTCTCGTCCTCTCTGTCCGCTATCTCCAGATCCAAATGACTTGGAAGCTCTCACCCCTGGTCATTTTTTGGTGGGAGGGCCTTTGAATACCCTGCCCGAATACCCGTGGAAGGACGAACGCGTATATCGGTTGTCGCGTTATCAAATGTTGCAGCAAATGAGCCAGGACTTTTGGCGTCGCTGGTCGCTTGAATATTTGCATTTGCTGCAGCAAAGAGTGAAGTGGACAGACAGGACTGAGCCTCCCAGGGAGGGTGATTTAGTATTGTTAAAAGAGGCAAATTTGCCCTCATTGCTTTGGCGACGAGCTCGCATATTACGTTTGATTCTTGGCGGAGATGGCACTCCGCGTGTGGCTGAGGTGTTGGTCGACGGTTCGATTTTAAGGAGAGGTGTGACCACTCTCGCCCGCCTTCCCGTAGAGTAAGCTAGCGGTCTGCTTCTCAGACCGGGACGGGGGGATGTTTGTAATATAATTGCGTGAAACGAAACGCAGGCGTTTCCTATTGTCGCCACCAGGCGTTCGGGGTTCTCACATTGCGCGGGTAAAATGGCGTCGCGGACGGTCGCCTTTGTCCTGTGATATATCGGTTTGATTTTAATACGCGGAGAGGTCACGCGTCCTGTTTGTCTAAAACCACGTTGATTGTTGGTTAGTTTGAGTTATAATTGTGAGCTTCCTTTTGTTAAATAACTATTGAACGCTTGTGTTTGTGAAAAAACCTGTCATTGTGACTTTTTCTTGTGAGATGCGAAACGTGGCTGCCTGGGGCCGCCGAATCCCGTCGCCGAGTGGAACTGCTGGAAGAAACCTACGTATTTATTCTGGGGAAGAGATCTCGGGGTAGTTTGGGTGATTAGGGACCAACCACCACCTCCTCCGAAGACACCCCAACTTGGATTAAGAAGTCAACTTGGTGAGTAGCATAATAAATTTAGTTAGTTAGTTATTAGTACATAGGGCCCGTAGCTCCCTATATAAGTTACGGTGGTAGCAGTCTGCGTATAGCTTAAGTTAGGTTCTAGTCGGACAAACGTGGTGCCGCGTGGAGATTTTTTCCCGGTACTTATTTTTACCGGTGGTTTTTTTCCCGGTAAAGTTCCGGTACAGAATTCTTCCCGCCACTTCGTTTGCCCGGATTCTCTGCGCACACGTACCTATTATATATTTGAAATGATCCGATCACATTGAAATTGGATATTACAGACAATGCTTATTACTAAATGAATTATATTGGAGTATTTTATGTATATCTGTGCAATGTTACCCAGAATTGGAACACATGTATCAAATTTCATAATAAAATTATCACTAGTTTTCACTATGCGTAGTAAAACAAGCAGAATAATAGAAAGTGTTAATTTAGTTGAGTACGGGTCTTTGTTGCAACAAAGGAACTTTCTACCAGTTCCAGACACAAGTGTTACATTCGTATGTGGTTGTTAGTTTACGAGAGAGGACTACAACTTCTCTTAGATGCCTCTCATGTCTTTTATGAGCATAGCGTATTCATATGTATTGTCTTCAGATGTCCTAAAATTATATATTTCATAGAATAGAATATAATAACTTCTATACTTAGGTTAAAAAACGAAGAATGAAGAATTGAACAGTAAGGCGTTTATATATATACACTAACTTTTGCCCGCGGCTTCGCCCGCGTGAATTTTCCACGGGAACAGTGCTTTTTCCCGGGATGAAAGGTACCCTATGTCCTTCTCCTTACTTTTAACTATGTGTATGCAAAATTTCAGGAAGATTGGTTCAGTAGATGAAGCGTAAAGAGGTAACAAACAAACAAACAAATAAACAAACAAACAAACTC
The DNA here is from genome assembly GCA_018467065.1 of Ephestia elutella. Classification (NCBI taxonomy): domain Eukaryota; kingdom Metazoa; phylum Arthropoda; class Insecta; order Lepidoptera; family Pyralidae; genus Ephestia; species Ephestia elutella. Next base: position 4,910,746 of record CM031581.1, on the reverse strand, counting down.
ACTTTCGCATTTATAATATTAGTTAGGAAGTTAGGATTAGGATAGGATATGTGTACTCGCTTTTGCCCGCGGCTTCGCCCGCGTAAATTGTACACCAAAACTTTCCTCATGACCCACCCCGTCCAGTGGTGGAAACCGCATGAAAATCCGTTTTGTAGTTTTAAGTTTATCGCAGACATAAACAGTCATACGAAGGGACTTACTTATATAAGTGAGAACGCAGTCATTAGTACAAACGATATCCCTTTATATCCACTTCATAGTAGGGGCTCTAAAACTAACAACATTATACGTTTCAATAGATGTCTCAATTACGTCCAAACAATACTCTTGTCCGACACAGCCACTCGAGACAGGTAATGTTAATTTGCGACAACGTACGTTACACGGTTTCTACGAAATCGGTAAACAAACATAGTAACACTGAGCCAATTTGGAGGGTACAAATGTTTATTCAATGTTTCATTTGTCATATCAGTTTAAGTTCCATTCAGGAGCACTCCTTTGAAACGTATCTGCGTAGCGATTCATAATAATCGTATCGTATATCAATGGCTTTTCAATAGTAGCGTTTATTTAACGTATTTTTACACACTAATAACAAAAACTGCGTAAAAATACAATAATGAAAAGCTACAATTACACTAGACGTTAGCAAAATCAACATCCTGGTTCAAAAGTACAAATGTATTCATAAAGACTAGGTAGTTTTTAAACTAGGTTATTCTTTTTGGAACTTTGTAGAATATTTTTATTGTGTTTTATATAGCCTAAACTAATTTAAATAATCTGAGCATTTCGGTGCGCCTCCTTCCTTTATCACCCATAACTGTTGCAAAACCGCACCCATAACTGTCTAATGCAAAACCGACCCAAGTTGTTAATAGTTTAGTGTCGCTTATCTTTAAGTCACCTCACCATATTATAAGTATCTTGGTATCACTATGCCATTAGCTATCGCATTCAAATATTCCAGTTGTAAGCACTTATGAGTGAGGTGCAGGCATCTGTCAGATGGTACACCGCTGTCAATGTCAATGTCGATGTGTCAAATTCAAATGTCATTGTTGTATCATTGACAGGACCACAAGGAGCGTAGAAACGATAACCTTCATTGTGCACTTTTATTATTGGGCTTATTTAAGAAGGCAAGACTTCTCTTTAAGCACTCTCTTAAGCACCAAATAAAAATCGGGTTACTCTCGAAGAAACTATCCTCTTTATTAGCAAAACAAGTCCAAACAAGTAGTTAACACTATCTCTAGCCAGCCGACGACGAGGGCTCTCCACTCGAGCCGTGAGCCAATTATACGACGACGTGCTCTAGATTTGAGGTTAGGAATGTTATGATTTGACCCAGCTCTTCGGTCTTAAGTTCGTCAAGCCGGGTATTCTGCTTCGGAATTATGCTGTTATTTTACTTGCAGCTGGCTGATAAACTGACAAAGGAAGGTGACGTCGGACGGAGGTCTTCAGCGCTCCGATTTGAATAGCTCTGATTCAGAAAGCTCTATCTAAGCTATCCTACTTAAAACATCGATTATTGTATTATTTTACTCTTTAATTTTTTGTAAAAAAAAAGCGTGCTCTGAGCTTAGAGAAATACGTCGTTGGACCGTCCAACTTGGACGTACCAAAGAAATGATATCTTCGGGAACGAAAACTCGTCGACCGTTGCACCGTCTTAGTTTTCGGAGATACTGAGAGAAGTTCCTTCGGATAAATTATTTTGCGATGACATTAAACTCAAAACAAACAACAAATTTATGAAGAGTGAATAAAGCCGCTATTAGCGTTCTAGCATGCTCTCTGGGACCCTGCCCACTAGTGCCGGCTTAACATGTCAGCGAGAGCGACAGCCGACCTCCTTGCCCTGGCGTATGACCTAAAATGCTTCTAATAAAAATGTTAATTTTTATATGGGAACATTTATAGTTACAGGACTTTGTTCATTTAACGGTATCCTAACTAATATTATAAATGTGAAAGTAAGTTTGTTTATTACCTCTTCACGCCTTATCTACTGAACCAATGTTCCTGAAATTTCGCAAACACTTAGTTAAAAGTACTGAAAAGGACATAGGGTACATTTCATCCCGGGAAATCATGTTTTCCGCTTCTAAAGAGTCTAAAACCTACTTCGTTACGATATAAAATGAAACAAAGCTACGCACAGAGCACTGTTGTATATTAACTGTACACAAAGGCATGTGGTTGTGAGTCAAGCACTGCTTGTCTCTGGTTCTAGAGCGAAATATGTCGAGTTGTTTGCCGAGATGGTATTATGAACGGAGAATATTCTCATCTTGGTAAAATAGAATTACTTAGATAAAGAAAAATAAAAATGCTTCCATGCTAGTCTGGGAGCGAAGAAAAAACATAGAATGTGCCAGCTGCTTCTCTTCCCGCGCAGATTGTAAAAGCCAATCGAGGGAAATGGCTTTAAACTGGGGATTCCTCCACTCATAGGCGATGAGCTAGCAACCTGTCACTATACCTGAATCTCCATTCCATCAGAGAGCCCACTAGTGAGCTAAGCGTGGCCTTCGAGTCTCACAACTCTTGGCTCTGTCTACCCCGTAAGGGATAAAGACGTGATTCTATGCATGTATTGTATGTATGTAAGAAAAATACATGTCAGGTAACATTTAGTTATATGGAAATCCTAAATAATTTCCAGTAACTAAAACCTAATAATACAAAATTGAATTTCAAGGAATATTTTTATACAAGCACAGCTTTAAATAAATGTTCAACGGATTCAAACGATAAATCTGAAGTCAAATTCATTATTTTTAAACTTTAAATAGGTTTAGGTCATTTTTCCTTTTGCTGTATTACTAGCAAATTTCGAAAATGTTTCTCTAAAAACCGCTCTAATAAAGTTTGTTTTTCTCATAGTTATTTCTCTCCCGGATCCCTGATAATTAGGTGGACTAAGCCCCATGTGTACGCAGATTAATTATCTACTTGTTAAACTAACTCCTAAATTTAGTAAACCGTGTTTAAACAATATATATTTTTTTTGTAAATTTGTGATTAGTCCCAGTCGCCGGACGGAAAAAAATGAAATTAAAAAATCCAGCGACACGGCCCGCGGGTCGAGTGAGCACCGGGCCGAGTCGCCGGGATCCTCAATATTTAAGTATTTACTAAAATCTTTTATCGACTGCAGTAGGAGTACTACACTCAAAATTGAGCACCTAATAATAAGGCTATGCTTGAGTAGAGGTCGGTGCCAATTATACCAAACTCCTTACTTCGAAGGCAGGCACACAACAGATTTTAATTTCGGATTTATAAAATTAGATGAAATGAGACCATGAAACATCAACACACAAGAAAACATTGACAATAAAAGTGAAACGGTAAATAAACGTAAACTATCTAACGGCGAAAGAAATATAACAGTATTTGCATTGAATTACCTTGTGTGGTTGGAATTCGGGGTCTAGTTCAAACACGGCTCAATGGGAAATAAGATCGTGTTTGTACAAGCCTACAAGGTTATAGTGATCTCATTGATAGTCAATTTGTGTAAGGATTAAGCTATTTCTGGGAATTAAGTTTAGTAAGTTTTTACAAAAAAATTGATTTTCTAGTAAAACTTAATAAACTTTTTTGGTTTTATTGTCGTCTCTGGGGATGAAAGCTCCCAAATTAAATAACGTTAAAATATATGGTTCTTATTATGTTACAAGTTAGGATAGTTTATATAATCTGTGGTTTTTACTGCAAAAGTTATATAATCTGTGTTTTTTACTGTAAGGCGTAAATTTATGTTATTTTATGATTCAATTACTTACAAAACGCGTACTGAAAATCTGATATTTTTTCGAAACTAAAACTTAAAAATACCTAGTACTTCAACATTTTTGTCGCGAAAAATTATATCCCAACAATTTTCCAAGCTGCAATCGCCAACGATGTATTGAGCCGAGTAGTCAAAGGGATCCGAAACGAAATATACCGTCAATTCGTCAGAGGCGATGCGATATCGGATTTTTTCCTTTTTGTTGATTATTTACAGATAAATCTGACGCTTTTCAATAAATATCTCATAATGTTTTATTGCGGTTTAGATTTGAATTAAATTGAAATTCTAATATAACTGCACGTGTTTGGTGTCTTTTAATAATTTAATTATTTCCTTCAAAATTTAGTAAAATATTTCGTTTAACTAAAAGGAATTTAATATTAAAATGCAATATTAAAATATAAATTTCCACATCGCTATGTTTTGCTATGAAATGTAGCATTAGATTTTAAGAGTAATTTCAAACAAAACAAATTACTATTAACAGTTATGAAATCTTCGTTTCTGAGTTAGATACTGAACATTACTAAACATTTTGCGGTTACGTAACGATCCGCAATTATTTCGCAAACTGTAACAAAAACATAACAACAAAAATTCATCTTGCAAAACAATAGACAATCTAAATTACAAAGCAATATTTTCGCCTACGAAAGGTTTAGAATAGAGTGAGATAGCAACTGAGCCCTTACAAAGAGACGTCATAGAGTTAAAACCAGAGACATAGAAAAAAAAATATTCTTTAATAGACATTTGATTGTCAAATGAAGCCCAAAAACGTTCATAATAGTGTGCTCCAAATTTAATTTTTTTTACAGATTGGTCTTAAATTCTATGGAACCAAAACACACCAAAAATGTCAAACTTGACAAAAATGAGCTACACAGACGTTATTACCTGTCCTTCACCAACATAGGCAAAAAACATATCTGACATCCCGCTTCCTCAGCTGTCTGTGTCTTTAAGTAAAATTTAAAAAAAAATCTAGCTCTATGGTTAAAACTGAGGTGCGGTGAACTGTGAAACTCGAATATGGCTTCTCTTACTATAACAATACAGATATATCTATTATACGGGCGATTCTCTGTAAGCTCGTAATCGGCTGTCCCGGCCAATTTTTTCAAAAAGCAATTTAATTATTTAAAAAAAGTTCACTCGTAATGAAACTTTAACCCCGAATCTTTACAGGCCCATTGTTTTTAGAACCATAACTATTTTAAGTTTTTTCCTAGACGTGATAGAAGCTCTGAAAACACAGTCCCCTGGCTGTCCCCATCACTGTATTCCTATCTATAAATAAGATTTATGAAGAAGTTATTAAAACTACATACATTTAGCAGTTCATATCGTAAAGAAAAAGAATTAAATAAAATATTTTGGTATAACAAGATCTCATTACGTATGTTATTTATCTAGTAAAGTCCTGAAAACGTTGTCCCCAGAATTTCTATACAGTCCCCTGTCAAAAGTTTAAAGCCATAATAAAAAATAACTGTAATGTTTACAAACGTTTTTTTGAGTGTAACGAAACGCAATTGTTGTAAAGTTGGCTAACTTGCCGAATGCGGCGGCGAGACATTTTTTGTTCAAGTGTCAGAGCCTCATTTGTGAGGTGAACACACGTTTGAACCGCTACCTCATACAGTCCTCTGGTAAGTTATAATATTTATGTTTATTACTTTAATTATCTCTCCATATCATTTTTTGTTTTATTAGTAATGTCTAAATTGATTGGTAGGGTCTTAAAAAACTATTTTACATCAGTTTTGTAAACATTGTGGAATTTCGCCGAAATACACAGTCCCCTGGCAACAGTCCTCTGCCGGAAACTGCAGCAGGGGACTGTTATACACACAGGGGACTGTGTATTTTGTGTATTGGTCGTTATTTTCGTATATTTTTTGTGTCAATTTATATGGTAGTCTGTTTTATTAATATAAGAATCTTCAAAGCAATAATGCTTTGCATAATTTTCCTTTATAAGCTTAAATTATAAATTATTTTACACAGGCTGATCTATCGAACACACATGATATGGCTTCTAAAAAGAGAAAGTTATTTTGAGAGGAATTACTACAGAAAAGGAGAGAAGCAGAGAGACTATGATATGACTATGATAAAAAGAAGGAAAAAGACCCTCAAAAGAGAAGAAATGATAAAAAAGGAGAAGTTGAACTACCAAAAGAAGAAGCAAAAGTTTTGCAGAGGCTTGTAAAGAATATGACACCTCGTGAGCACAGAACTACCTTGAAGAAGTGGAAAGAACACTGTACCATATACTGAGCCAAAAGACTTAGACTGAAAAGCGTCACTAATACTTTTGTACAAGAAAATACGCCGATGAAAATTCCAGAAGTAGATACTACGCGTTCAGTTCAAATATCTCCAGCTCTAAGCCCAGAAATTCCCGTGCTAGTCTACAGCAAAGAAAACAAGAAGCCACAAAGAGAAGAAAGAAGTTTAACAGGAAAAGAAATGCACAAATCGCACATTTGAAGAAAAGACGAGAAGTACAAAAAAAGAAAAATGAGATTTAAAAGTAAAAACAAAAATAACGTTGAAGATAAGTGCACCTAAGACAAAGATGTTGAAAATGTTAACGAGCCTGATCAAAGAATAGAAGTAGGCAAGAAAGCGTTGTTTGGCGACATCATTAGTACGCATTAATTGGTAAAAAAAAATCTAATTTTGCCATTTCGACTCAAGATGATGATGATGATTAGTAAGCAGTTGAAAGGAAATTATTCCACATTGAAATGTACTAAAGAGACTAATCTTAAAAAAACATTGACTGGCAGTATTGTTCAAATGTACAGGAACTAGATACCTAATGAAATGGAGTCATTGTCAAGACCCAGCAAAAAATCTAATCTCAATGGCTTGGTTGGATAGAGCTGTAGCTAAGCAAGTTTTCTGTTGATTTTTTTCAAAAAAAAAACTGATATTTTGATACGCAAATATGCCATACAAATAATAAATGATTGATTAATGTAAAATGACTTCTTTCTAAGTACTATAGTCCTCTGACTCACCTAACAGACCCGTTCAAAACAGTCCCCTGATGCGTCAAACAGTCCCCTGTCATGATTTTTTGGAAAATCGCTAATAACTCGGTAAATACGTATAAATTCAGTGGGCCTCCTTATTTATCTGATATAGTACCTAATTTTCTTCGAAACGGAACACGTCTTTTTGAAAAGTATTTAAAAAAAAGTCCAGGACAGCATTTGTATGGGGCCTGACGAGCTTACAGAGAAACGCCCATACATAATTCGATGCGATGTTTCTATACTGGTATATGTCCAATGTGAACTGTTCAATCTATAAATAACTTTCCAGTTCAGTTTATTGCAGAATTAATCACATGATTGTCCATATGAAAAATGATTTCTATCTTCAGGGCGTGTACGCATTGCTTTTGTCTGGTGATCATTATTAAAGTATTATTAAAATGTTGGGATAAAGGCTCACATCTTTTATTCCAGAGTTTAGTCTATCTACCGGTGTACCATTGTTCATCAAAATGTATTCGCGCGTAAATTTAAAAGTGCTGGTATTGCCTATTTAAATAAAAAAACTTGACTTTGCCTTTAAGATTTTTTGAAGTTGAATTTAAAATTTTCTAAAGTTACACAAATATAGTTCCTCTCATGCTTTCTGGTTTAAAGTATAATAGGAAGCTATAAAAATGTAGGCATAAAGCTAGATCTTGTAAGCTTCTTTAGCAAATCTGATTCAAAAAGTAAATTACTTTCATTGATTACGGCCAGTAAACACCTCAGCAACTCGTCTTCTGCTGACAGGGAAAAGAAAACGCATGAATAATATGTATTCTATGTCAAAACCTTAACCCACACCTATTTTAAATAGATTTTGAACGACGCCAAGCCTTGACACGATTCGAATTCCGTCTGTCATCGATTCATTTTCTAAAATCCATAAACAATATACGAATTTGAATACAATGCTTCGGGATCGGATGCCGTGCCTACAGAGGAAGACCGTTAGCACAGAATAATTCTATTGTCGTATGTTTTATCTCCTTAAGTACTCTTATGTTGAAACTTTTCGCTAGTTTGTCATTTGATACATTACCTTTTAATAAAGATACATTAAAGGGATATCTATTTGATTTATTGAATCAATTTCTGATAATCTCTTCATTTAGTTGTGTCATTTAACACTGAAAGGTAGAATGTTACGAACCGAAAGATAGTATGTATTAAGATAATTTTAAATGATATTTAATATCATGTTGTGCGTAGTAAATGGAATAAGTAGCAATTTAAAAGCCTCTTTACAAAGATTACATACATACTAAGTCAGAAAAACATGTAAAAGTAAATTGTTACTTATTTAAGGATGTATTGTAAAGTGTAAAGAGAAAAATAAAGTATTTATTATTATTAAAACTTATGCGATTTAAATCAACTCCTAGATAAAGTTTCCTAAAATTCCAATTTTCTTAAAATGCCCATCTCCCCAAAAACCAATCGGAATGTCACTAAATGTGGTTAAGTGTCCAATTGGTCCTTTAAGGGGACTAAAGACTCGAAAGACAGCCGTTGCCCCCCGAAGCAATTTTTATGATGTGCCAATTATATTTTGAGTCGACAGAGCGTTTTCATTACAAAAAGCCAATCAACAGGATCTTTAGTGCCAATTTAGGTCGAAGTGTTATTTTAATGATTAAGAATAATGACAGTGAGAGGTATGTTTTAATTAGTTTCTGACGGCAACGATTTTAATAACTAGAATAATGTTGGTAAGTTACGTTTTACGTGCTTTTTTCTTGGCTTATCGAAAAGAGGATTTTTCTATGTTTAATTATTTTTTATTTATTTATTATATCTAGAAATCTTATTATCGACCGAGCGAGCGCAGCGAGCGAAGCGTCTCAGTTTCCACTAGCCGAAAATTCTTTTGTCTGTCCGGATGTTATCGCCTACAGGTCGCATTTCTGAACCGATTCTCATGAAATTTTGTAAGCAGGTTCGGTAATTTTATAGAATTTTTTAGTCGAGCCAGTTTTTCGAAATTTAAAAAAATGGCCGAAATATATAAAAAAAACCTCATATCTCAGCTATTTAAAAAATAATTAAAAAATGTCATTAGACATTTTTGTTATTCTTATTAAGACGCATTTTTTTTTGTTTGAACAACATAGTAAAATTCAATAAAACCGCTATAAATCCATATGTTATAGATTCTCATACGATAGTTCACAAAAAAATCAATAGATGGCGCAGCAAAGCTTTTAATACTCGCAAAATCGCTAATACATTTACAAGAGTGACTTGATTTATTTATTAAATAAAATTAAATGGTTCTTAACAATCATATGGCTTTTTTTTTGTCTTGCTTGGCTTTGAATTGTGTGTATTTATTTGGTTAATGGTATTGTATTGTGGATTGCTTTGCATGGTAGAATTATCTTGAACACTTGAAACAATTCTGATATCAAAAAACTTCATTGTATGATTAGAATCCTATTATAAAAAAAAGTAATATATATAATACCTACATACTTACTAATCAGAGAGATTCAATTTCAAATTGAACTTTCTTTTTTGAACTTTAATTTTGTTGCACAAATAACATATAGGTACATACATATAACCAATAGGTACCATGCATTTCTGACGACTGACGACCTCCGTGGCCTAACGTGGTCATCACGCCCCGGACGGCTACACCAGAGGTCCCGGATGGAAAATAATCTTTTTCAGATTGACGTGGGTTTTGGATATTTATCTATATGTATTTGTTATAAAATACTAGCTTTTGCCCGCGGCTTCGCCCGCGTGAATTTCCCACGGGAACAGTGCTTTTTCCCGGGATAAAAAGTAGCCTATGTGCTATTCCAGGTCATTATCTACCTCTGTACCAAATTTCATCGAAATCCGTCCAGTAGATTTTGCGTGATTGAGTAACAAACATCCTCACAAACTCACAAATTCACAAACTCACAAACTCACAAACTCACATCCAAACTTTCGCATTTATAATATTAAGTATGGATAGTATTGTTAAATTAGCATCCCGTAAAGTCTTGAACTTACGTTGGGGCTAACTCAATCTGTGTGATTTGTCCGTCTATATTTATTTTTATATTATTTGAGGCAAAAAAGGCAGGTTTCAGTAATTTTTTTAGTGGTATTGACCAACCACAAGAACATGTTTCGGCTTATGGGTAAAATATGAGAACTTTTTACTTTCTTTCCAGCATTGGTAGGTTGGTTTCAAAACTCTTTTAGCCAGGGACACGGTAAAATATCGGTTATTTCGTGGAAGGGCTCGCGAGGTCTACTGTTCTGACAGAACCACTAGTTAATATTATCAGTAACATTATAATGTTAAGGTTATCAACGAGTTTTCAGCAAATCAAAAGAAAAATAGTAAGTGCTTCTGTTTTTTTAACTTTTTACACGACTGACCAAAAAAGGAGTGTTATATTTTCAGGGTTCATGTATGTATGTATGTATGTAATTTCTTTATTCCACCATAAGTCCTGAACGGCTTAACAGATTTTGATGTGAGAGGTATTGTTAGATTCCTTGCATTAGCCCGAATGACATAGGCTATGTAAGATGTCAGTCGTGTTTTTTATTTTTAAATAATTAGCTTGTTTACGGCCTACAGACACATATTTTGCGTTACATTAGCATTTCCTATAATAATACAAACTATCTAATCTACTATCCGGGCTCAGTGACCTAAAGTGAGTCTTGGCTTCCAACACAATAATAATGATACTAAGACAAATATTAACTTCATTAAGTTTAGCTTTACATATGAGTAAAAGAAATCGAAAATACTAAAAGCGTACAATGTGTAAAATTTTCTTTCACGCCAATTCTAATAAATAATTCAGGTTATTCACGCAACGTATTTATTTTCAGAAAGCGATAAACTTGTTTATTTACTTTAAGATAAGTCGAATGAATGATAAATAAAGGCTGGTATCGCTAAGGATTTCCTTAATTGCTTTTGGGATAGAAATTGAAACGAAACTGTTTTCTTGCGAAATTGGCGAAATTGACAATGGTTTATTCCTAAACATTGACTACAGCGAGAATTTGGATAAACAATGATGTTTGCCTGATACTACAAATTATTTTAATTATCAAAACGTACATTTCTCAAGATTTCAATTAATTCTAGATATTTAATAAAGATTGGAACTTTTGAAAGTCCATCCAAAGTGGAAAAAAAATATTTTTAGGTCAAAATCATTTCAAACAAACTAAACCCCGTTACACACTAGATCATATATCACCAAACCGCAAACCGCTCGTCATATTGTTCTACTGCGCCGGAAGTGCGCCCGCTGCGTCTGGAGGGTCCGGTGACGTCACGCGACTTCCGGTTCCGCACGGGGTGCAATCATAATAGTAGGCGCAAAATAATTATTCTACAGGTGGGTAGTTTTAATAAATTTCACTTGGAAGTAATAAGATAAATTAAAAAATATATGGAAGAAAGAGTTTTTGGGACTCATTTCAAAAGACTAATTTTTCAGGTAGTCATTGTAACTTTAAAAAAATATTAATTATCAGTAAAATATAAAACCTACTCTTCTCTCAGAATCAAGCATATTGTTTACTAGCGCCCCGCCCCGCCTTCGCTCGGGAGGTACATACATGAATTGTAGCCTATGTCAATGTCACTCAGATATAATGTAGCTTTCTATTGATGAAAGATTTTTTGAAATCGATTCAGTAGTTCCCAAGATTACCCTACAAACAAACTTACAAAGTTACAAACATATCCCTCTTTACAATATTAGAGTGAATTTGTGAAATAAATAAATTACGATTATAATTAGCTTATTGCTTATTTAAAAAGATCTTCAAATGAACCTAAACTACTTGCATACCTTCGGCTCACTTGAGTACTGTGTTCTCTATCCGCACGTGTATTATTCCAAAACCAAAAAGTATACTTTATAAGACTGCTAAAAAAAAGGAGCTAAGTGTTAATTCTGTTCTCTTTTTATTACTTGTTCGGGTGAACGACATAATAGCTCGTATGCACAGTTAGCTGTGTTTGTTTGGGTATAATTAATTCAGGTTTGTGTGAATGGCTGCCTGATATCATGATAGAGGTGCACTGAACGGTGCATCGGTCAAGTGCAATGGTGTTACGAGCTTATGAGTACCTTCCAGGAAGACATACTTTTAAAATTTTAGTTACATACATAGTATCATGTCTTTATAAAGTTGTGGTAGGCAAATACTATGGAATTCCACTTGCTATGATCCTCAAAGATCTGACTCGCTTTCTCTATACTCCATTTTTACATGAAATACGTAGTTTTAAAAATGTAATAAGCATATACCTAATTGTATTATAGAAAAGTTAAGTCATATAAGTTATGCCTGAGTAGCTGCAATAATATGAATCCAGTATTGGCCACTATACAAAGACCTTGACATTCTTTCGAGAAAAACAAAATTAAGGCAAGCTCGCGCAAATTAGCCGTTGGCAAAGTTGCACCAAAATTGAAGTTATTATTGACATTACTATTTCAATTCACAAGTCTCGAACTCACTTTTGGGCTAACTCAATCTGTGTGATTTGTGTACATTTATTTATTTATTTATTTGACCACTGTTGCAAATCATATTTTGCCTAACCGGTACTTTAACTGGATTTTCGGTTCGGTTAAAGTTACTGTCAGAGTAAGACGATGCAATCCTTACACGTAGAAAAAAAATTGTCTTATGATTTTTTTCTAACTTTACGGTGCAATCCAACCTAAATCTAAAAACATTCACGTCCTCTAAAAATCTGTGCCTATATCAGCAACGTTCATTAGAAGATAGTCGACATCACTCCGGGGTCCCAGCGCAATATGCAAATGACGGCTTTGTTCCTCGCGTTTCCTGTCTGCCGACTATTTCCTGACTTCGGACTTGGATTTTACTGCCAGTCACATAACGCTTGGCCTAAAAGTATAGTGTTTTGATTAAACCCTTGGATTGTTTGTAATTAATTTGTTCTGCTGGAAGACGATAATTTGCGAGCGAGAACTCTTTTGGGTGTCAAAAGTTTGAAGTCTAAACTCACCAACGAATATTGAAATGCGAAAAGGTGATTAGTTTAAATTTACTGCAGAGACAGGGGTTGTATCAAGAGAAGAAATTCTCGCTAGAGAGTTGAAAGCTTATATCAGCTATAAAAGAGATCTTCTTTTACCTATTTCAAGTTTCCTCATCATTAGATGGGCAGAAAAATACGTAATGAAGAGGTCCTAAATAGTCCTTAGTATTGAGAATAGAAGAAGGAAAATAATCGATCACTTAATACAATATGATGAATTCTTGTGAAACATCATAGGAAGAAAAATAAAAGGCAGAAGGATGGACCCTTCTGCCTTCGGAAGACCAAGACAGAGTTATATGAAGCCAACAAATAGAAGACAAAGTTGGCATGTTGTCGTATAGGGAAGATAGATACATCAACACTTAATTGCACCATTTACAGTAAAGAACATACAAAGTAGTGACAAAAGTAAATACATAAATGAGCGCAAAGGCGGCTGTCGCAAATGCAATTTCTTTCAGCCAACTTTTAGGTGGAAGGAAATATACGTGAAAAAACGTTAAAGAAGTTAAAGAGTCTGCAATGGAAAAATAAATATGGAAGGTACTTCACCGACAAGAGCCTTGCTCTTAAATTCTATGATGATGATTACCTAATTCAATTCAACCAATAAACTATCTATGCTCGTATTTCCGAATCTTAAACGAAACGAATCAGATTTGCATTTTTGCAATAAGGGATCCTTTTAAAAAAGACATAAACCTGGCAGAGCGTACAGAGACGCATTCCCACAACATCTCAACTTTATGAATTCTGATAAATTATTTGGATTCCAGCAATAGTGCCGGGACAGAACCTGTGCCCAAACGGATCGTGACGGCCAAACGTGACTGTCTGTTCGTTTGGTAATCGCTCGCTCGCAGCGTAATTGCATAAAATCGCTATGGCTGGAATTTCGCTTGCCCAACGGAGGGCCATTTCCATGTTCGACAGTTTTATTGTTGCATCTTTAGGAAATGCCTTGCTAAATAGGTAAGGCACAACTTTCATCTTAGTTGATGCCGCATTTTAGTTCTTTCAATAGCATTTATTTGTATGAAACTTTTGTTTACGCTTTTTAAATGAGATGAGTATATTGAATTATCTTATTTAGTTATAATATCAATACAGTCACAATAATTTTTTTTTCCAAAAAAAATAAACCGACTTCCATCATAAAACTTAAAATCATGAAATAACATATAGGCAGATTTATCAAAAAGAAAAATGTATTTGCATGCTACCTACTAAACTTATTATGTAATTGTTTAGTTAGGCATTTTATTTATACTACATGATTCTAATGTTAATTTAGATTATTTAATTTTTAATTTAGCACTGACTTCACCTCATAGAATAGACTATTTCGAATAAAAAAATAATTTCGGAAATCAGTCCACCATAGGCGGAGAAATCGGCGAACATACATCGAAACATATAACCTCTTCCTTTTTTAGGAAGTCGGTTAAAAATGCTAACTTATTTCTCTGCATAAATGTATCTTTGTTGTTTTGTGTTTCCGAAATTTACGTAGATTGAAACAAATAAGCATGCATGGCTCATGCATCTTCTTGTCTCACTTAGAAAGTAGTCCTCCAATTTTGCTTTTTCCTGCGTTCATGTTTATTTGCAATTTGTAACCAGCCAGTTTCCTAACGCCCCAAGATGTCGCCAGTCGCCACCATATTTTTCTACCTACCCAGTGCACCATAACGCAATAAATTCCTATCAACAGATAAGCCCAGACATATTTCACTTTCTATTGCAACACCTACGTGCCTTGCTTTCTAAGGTTATTCTTACACTATTTTCTTGGCATCTATGACACATTTTTGATATAGTGCATTTTCATTTGGCTACTATAGTTCACGGTATTTCATACATAATATACATGAATCTTATCGTAGCTCTCTAATATTTTTATTTGACCAAGGATCATCAATTTTGTCATGTCCTGTCTATAGTATGGGATATATAAGGGCCAGGACGAAGTAATCCTGTAAAATATTACAAGCACGTCGATATACTAAAAAGAAGACCAATGGTAAGATTTCCTAAAACCTAATTCTAGAAAAGAGTAAATTTTTAATGAAAAAGGTTATATGGATTATCAAGCTTATTAGTGTAAAAATCTTTACGCCTATCATCATGTTTTGAAAGAATGATAAAGAACTACCTGTAGTAGGTACATTTACAAAGTAATACTCATTTTTAAGATTTTCGTTCATGATTTTTTTACAAATATTAATATAGGTAAGTCAGAGGTGATAATCTAATGACACCAAATAAAATACATAGAGAGATAGCAAAAAGTTCGTGTGTTACGGTACCTCACGCCAACACCTAACAGATTGTTTTGAACCCGCTCTCTGGGGTCATGACGAGTCACGACCAATGCTCAGCCAGTACCCTTGACACGACAATAATGTGTTGTGATATTAATTATTGTATTGAAAACTATTTATTATATTCTTAGATAAGTTAAGCACCCATTATGCTCCACTAGCGCATTTGAAGAGGTGGTAATAAATAGGGAACATTATTCTTCTGTACACGAAGCCTACTCCGAATAAGGTCAAGCGCCTCCAAACAAACAAAATCGTGGATCGGCTACTGGAAGTCAATAACACAAAATACATTAATTAAACATACATACAATATACATTAAACTACACAATATACATTAAATTATTTCCTTTACGACTTTTGACTTCGGAAACTGTCCAAGAACTAGCCGCGCCCCGGGGCTTCGCTCCCGTGGGAATATCGGGTTAAAAAGTACCCTATGTGCTATTCCCGGTATTTTTCTACCCGTATACCAAATTTCATCGAAATCCGTACAATGAATTTTGCGTGATTGAGTAACAAACATCCACACAAACTCACATCCAAACTTTCGCATTTATAATACGTAGGAAGGATAGAGCACGCAAACGCTTATAATTTCTATTTACCTGCTACATCCTACTGATATTATAAATGGCGAAAGTTTGTACATTAGGATGTTTCGTCACGTAGAGAATAACGAACATATGGTTATTTTTATAGCAAATTACACCAATACTGAGACTCAGGTAAACAACGATATTGGTAACACTGTTATAAAACGATTATTACTATTTGTTAAATAACTCGTACGATTGTAAAATAAAATTTTATAGCGAACATCTTTTTTATACTGTTATGTACAGTCACTAGCAGTGATATGTATACAATTTTAGACCTTATTACATTGTCTTAAAGATCGAAGTGTTCACGTATTAATTGCTCGAGACTGTACATAGTTTGATTAAATGGAAAACATGTATTCTGGGTATTCTTCTGAGAGCACCGATTATCCAATGATGTTTGTTTGTTCGGCAAATAATAATGAATAGGTCCATAAAATTACTGTCAATAATGAAATTGTCATTGCTTGTAAACAAGCTTGCTTTCCAAAAATAGGCGTCAGGTGTAAAAACTTCTATAAAGAGCGAACCAGTGACGCGTGCTATTGCTAAGCTATGATCATCTGCCAACACACCTTTGAGTTACTCAGAAGGGCAGTTGTTTAACCGGATAATTGTATAAACAGCCCATCCCCTAGTTATTTTTTTACGGTTCTTACGTTTAAAAGGGTTATTACGACTATTAAAGTCTTTACCGCTTACGTGTTAGACATACATATTAATCTGTTTAAATGGTCTGGTGTGTTGACTACCTATTACTTTTTATGTTTACTTTCATGAGAATTACATTTCGTGTTAGGTGATTGCCTTTCGTATGTATTTCTTGGTATTTTGTTAGATAAATATAAAATTAAGAATCATTTGAATTTGGTTTTCTGATAACACTGCATTACAATTTGTCCAAATTCTTCATATCATTAAATTAATCATTAAATTATCATTAAATTGTTCGGTTCTGTTCTGACTGAGGCGCATGACGACTGGGCGAGCGTGGCGATAGGTACTAATCCATTAAATACGTGTAGATACTTACTATATATTATTCAACTATGCTAATATCACTTACTATATATTATACTTGCGACTTTTAAAGATATATGTGTTTTTTTTATAGATATATATTATTTGAATGTTAGAAGATGAATACCCAGTGCCGAGAAAAACTTAATTTAAGTTTATAGTGTACTGTAAATATGTAATGTTGTTTTTTATTGTTAAATAAATAAATAAAATAAAAAAAATAAATCTAACTCTTTTAAGTTTAATATGATAGCCTTGGTCATCATCATCATTTTTTTCTGCTGACTACTGAGACAACTCTTGGTCTCATCATCACCCGCCTCGGTAACTAGCAGCTTTATCGTAACAACTTGGAAGTCAATATTTTTTAATTGCTGAATTTGAATATAAAACGAACTATATTTCAATCCAGCCAGCATATCAGCATATCGCAGTCGGAGTCTGTAATATGATAATCTCTTTTCGCCAAGTAGGTCAAATGTGTATTTAAAAAAAGGCTTTCACCCAGCGCGTGCTGTAGAGCCTATCTCGTTGATTCTATTCCGGATTACATCGATATGATAGGATTACTGATCTGATAGCTGTCACAGCTACACTTTTTTACATTTGAGCCGTTGAGCCGTGATCAAATGCATGAGATTGGTATTTATTTAATGTTATAGTGTTTAATCGATTCACTCACAATCACCAACTACGCAAATGAGAGGTGTTAAAGAGCGGTTCTTAATCGAGATGTTTCTTAGCTAAAGTTCAAGGATTTTGACGATCATTAAGCTCTTTTTTACTTGATGTCAGTGGCTTAATATTATGATTAGGCAACTATTTTCTAGTTTCTATTGAAAGTTATATAAATTTCTAATGAATAAGCTTCTAAAGGGTTCAACTATTAGTTTTGTCAACATTTAAAGAACATGTTTTTCATTTCTTCTATGAAGATGTCCCTTAAAGAAAACGGTTTGTGAAATGCACGTATCTAGTTCTCTGCAACAAAATGTTTCGCATCATGATTTTTGTTGATTATTTTGTAATAATTTATTCAGTACTCTATTCTCCAATAACAAACATATGTAAACGCAATTTCCCAACCGAAATACACTAATCAAAGCCACGTGGAGGTATGACAACAGCCAATAGATATGCAGCTTACATAACTCATTTATAATTGATTGTGACACATTGATTTACTGCCCAGAAACAATGCAACGAAACTGAAACCAAATGTAGTGTTATTTATGGAATGGACTTGCATGATGTATTTTGTATCTTGTAAATAAATGATAGGGTAAAACTACAAACATTATCTGTGGTACAACTACTGGTTTTACATAATGGTGTGCTGGAGGTCCTTCTTTCTGTAATGGAGTATGTTTTATGTCTTTCTTTCTTATAATGGTGGGATGAGAGAATTTAATAGAATGGCCTCGTTTCAAATTATTATTATTATTTTGTTCCTAAAGCTCCATGAAACTGTAGAGGGACGTACAAGATTTACCTAAGTCTCAGAAGACATAAGTACGGACGATTAGTGTTCCATAACGGCATAGCTAGCTAGCTACTCCACACTCTGTTTACCAAAAAAATGTGTGACCCACTTTGATATGTAATCAAAAAGTCAATATTTACAGGCCACCGACCCAGCCTATTGAACAAATAACTACCAACTTCCCGTTTAGCTGATAACTACTAGAATGGTGCCACCATTCTTATATTACGGTGAATTTACCTAATGCCAAGAAAATTCCCCTTCGTCCACTTTTGGAACTAAACTTACATTAACTAGTTACAAGAGAAGATTCGAACTGGTAACATTTAACAGGCGAAATTAAAATTCAAAATTTATTTTCAAATGGCGTTAAAGCAATCAGTAAATAGTATCTATATACTCTCTGAAGATTCGAACTGGCAACATTTACTAGGCAAGTGAATAAGCAGAATTCATATTCAAATGGCGTTAAAGCTATCAGTGACCATAAAAATGTGTGGCAAATTGGCCTTTAAAGTTTGTCGTACTTTCATGTTTATTGGCAAAATTGATACAGAATTCTATAAATACTTGTTTGAATGGCAATCTCTATCTAGAATTATTCAGCTATTTACATATTGTAGGATACACACATTTAACTATCTGTTGTTTCCAGAGTTAGCCAATTAAAAAACATACAAAATTCCACTAGCAATACATTACGTCTCAGTTGGAAGGTCCATGGTGACCGTTAAATGGCCAGGCTATGGTAATCAAGTGTTGTGTGTATTTACGAGGTTCTGCCGACCTTATTAATTTTATAGAGCCGCTCCGATGGAGAACTGGTTTGGACGAAAGTAGCGAGATAGTGTGAAGCTATAGTGAGGAATTTTATATGTCCATTATTGGTGTTCAGTATTATTTGTTTCTTGCCCACTCCAATATTTAAAATCTCCGCGTGGTTTCTGTCATATGCCAACTCCATTTTCGATGACAAACTATGGAATGGGTGGACGACATACCTAGTCAAAGTAGCAGGTCGTGAATGGATACAAAAGTACAGGATAGAGAAAGATGGCTTAAAAGAAGAGTGGCCTATGCTCAACAGTTGGCAGAAAAGGGCAGAAATGATGATGATCATGAATGATTCAAAACTATTTCAAAATATTTTTCAAAATGGAAAAGGCTCGCTGCAGCATGTGACTTTAGTAGCTTCAGGGAAAGAAGAAGATAACTACAAATACGACGAGGCACACAATGTAAGAAAGGTTGGTAACCCATGCCACTATAATAATAATTTCAATGCCTTATGAGTAAATGTCACCCAGTAGTCGCGACTCACTAATTGCAAACGCAGAGGGAGAGGCTTTCGTGTACAAGTGGGATGTTATTAAGCTATCAATAATATCGAGACAAAAAGAAAAGATAATAACTTATCACATGTACTAGTATCTGCATGATTCCTTTCAGTAAGATTCTGGATAAAAAATAGTAGGTCCCACTTACTTACATCTTCTAACTAATCCTAACTATTATTATAAAAGCGAAAGCGAGTTTCGTTGTTTGTTTGTTACCTCTTCACGCTTTATCTACTGAATCATTCTTCCTGAAATTTCGCATACACATAGTTAGAAGTACGGAGAAGGACATGGGGTACCATTCATCCCGGGAAAAAGCACTGTTCACGCGGGCGAAGCCGCGGGCAACAGCTAGTGCTTATATAACATTAATTTATATTCGAAAGTTTCTCAACCTCTCCAGGCTGACCCAGCCGTCTATCGCGATAACACCACAATGAGACCTCGACAATTAAGCGAGATCGGAACAATACACATGGGAGAATCGCACGTTTTTACAATAGAACCATTTATTCACGGCTTTGGACGTAATCTATGATACCACTACATTGTTTATACGTATTTCGCCTTGGTATAATTCCTAGACATTTTAAATGATCAATATTGTTTCTTTGCTGCCCCTGGGACTTTGTTTAAAAAAGGAATTTTGGCATATCAACTTACGTGCTCGGACGTTTTGCTCCCATGACTTACTACGTTACGGTCGTTTTTTCAACGTGGACATTTCGCTCTGAGAACCACCCACTCTTAATTCGTGATGCAAAGTGTGTGTCTCTTTATCATTAGCCTTCTGTGACTCACTACTGTATTAAGCCTACGTCTAGCCAACCTTTTCTATCCTGAGTCATCGTAATCCTGTTATTGCCAGCAATATTTTCTACTCTCTTATATAAATCGTCTCGCGCGTAGGGCCTTTGGATTTAGGAGTCATGTCAGTCATATCACTGAGTCCCGAAACATAGATTAGGGAACATTTTCCGTATCAAGGAATACCTTTTATTGAAGAGTCCGCTGATTTATGGAATATGAGGTAGAACAAAATGGTAAGGAACTAACACAATATAAATGTGTTAGTTCCTTACCTTTTTGTTCTATCGCTTCTATTCCATTTTACTCAATATTATTCTTTGAATTCTATAAAATACAAATAATAGGTGCGACATTTAATTGTAATAATCCTTCATTCTTTGCAATCGATTGTATAAATTACGAAAGTTGCCTTTATAAAACTTTTCATTATAAAATTTTCGTATTTCATAAAACGGACAGTTATGAAAACTTCATGATAAAATTACTTAGATAGTGATTTTGCAGAACGTTCCGAGAAAAATAACGTCGCAATTGGCGCCATTTCTACAAACTGCTTCGAGTTTTCTATGCATATGAAATGCATATAAAATGCAACCAACGCACGTTCCAGGTTACTTTGTAGCAATATTGTTCGTTTAGTTCTCTTTAAAAGGCTCCGTCTGTTTTGGTTTGACTTCGTCTGTTTTAATAGGGGTTGGGTGCCAACATGTTATTTGTTAAAATAATGGAACTGTATGTTTACTTTTTCTTCCGAAACTAGTTTGTTATATTCATGAATAGTAATATGTTGTATGTATATCTGTGTTGAATTGGGTATTTTAAATAAGGTTGGTTGAGATGAGATGAAATTATGTGATTTGATGACTTTGTAAAAAAATCCCACTTCGGTAATTTCTATGAAGCAAAATACAGAAGATGCTTTTTTATATCGATTGAACCAAATAATTAAATAATCTCTCTCTTTAGTCGTATTCCTCATGACTGAGGGTCGTGGTCATTATATGGAATGAAACACACACAACGACTATCTTGGCAATTTTTAATGGAGTGGTTTGCCATTGCCTTCTCCATTTCACACACTTGTTGAATGATCATCGATTAGAGTGCAGGTTTCCTCACAATGTTTTCCTTCACCGGAAGCAAGTGGTGGTCGATGAAAACTAACATAGTTATATGAGTTAGATTGATATACAAACTCATGTAGCAGGGCAGGATTCGAACCTCGGACCTTTGCAGTCACAGGCGGGTGCCCTACCATTCGGCCACCACTGCTCCAACAATAAATAATAGCTTTAAATTTTTTAAAATTAAAAATTTAACTTCAGAAAAGTCAATCTGAAATATCAGTTATTATATTTTGACTGGCTGGACCATTTATTTACGACACTCCGGTAAAGATTAATGTTGTAAGTTGTAACGCAAAATTAATTTAACTTCACAATCTAGCTAATTCTCGTTTAATTTCAATCCTATTTAGTATGAAATAGTAAACGTTGATAAATTATAATGTTGTAAGATACAATCTTAACTGATGCGGAGGGAAATAGCTACAGGAAAGCACACGTTGGCGCGCGCGGCTGAGTGGGCGCCAAGTCTTCGAGAATGAAACATGGATATGCTAATTGACTACTCCCATGAACTTGGCCCTTCGTTTCTCTCTTTTTGCATATTTATTAATAATAATAGCTTTTGCCCGCAGCTTCCCCCGCGTGATTTTCCTACGGGAACAGTGTTTTTTCCCAGAATTAAAGGTAAAGTATGTCCTCCTCAGTACTTCTAACTATGTGTACCTATGCGAAATTTCAGCAAGATTGGTTCAGTAGATGAAGCGTGAAGAGGTAACAAACAAACAAACTCACTTTCGCATTTATAATATTAGTTAGGATAATATCTTTTGCCCGCAGCTTCGCCCGCGTGAATTTCCTACGGGAACAGTGTTTTTTCCCAGAATGAAAGGTACCGTATGTCCTTCTCAGTACTTCTAACTATGTGTATGCGAAATTTCAGCAAGATTGGTTCATTAGATAAAGCATGAAAATGTAACAAACAAATAAAAAACAAACTAGTTAGGATATTATGTAAAGAAATTAATGTGAACTACTTTGTAAGCACAATAGAACGTAAAGAGCATTGCACATTTGTGATTAGAAAGAAAGAGTACAATAATAGTAAAAAATTGTTGAGATTATTAAAGAGTATAATCAGAAAGTAAGAAGTAAGTAACTAATGCCTATTAGTAGAAGAACTTGTGGTATACTTACTAGATGACTTAACGGCAAGCTTAATGGCGAATGCGTTAAGATTTGTATACGAGTAAATATCTAGAAACTAAAATCGCTTCCACCTATTGTATAACACCGTATTTACACTAATGTCCAAAATTTAAACATCAAAAGATACACGGAATCAATCTGGCTAGTCAAACGAATCTTCGCGCCAAGTTCGGCATCATCAAAAGTCATGTCTTGGCCGGCTTTAAGAAACTATTGAAAGTTACCGCATCCAATTATCTCAACTCCGGTCAGCACATACACTTGCCGATTCACGAAACTGGTTCCGCTGGCCACTTGATCTCTGTGGCCAACTTTCTCCGGATTCCAAGCCCTGATCATCTGACATTGTCCACAATTGTACGATGACAATCGAATGATGAGCCATACACTGGAGGACAAATTGGAAGTGACAAAGGTCATGTGTGGAGATGACCACCTGAATTAGCGGAGTTTATAGATGTTATTCAAGTCTCAATATTTCAAGATAAATTTAATATAATTCAAGACGTGCGTTTTCTCGTCACTACTAAAATGATTTTAATAAAATTTAATACGCGAATAGAGCATATCTTTCAATAACACAGGTATGATACTTTTTGTACTAGAAAATGCTATAAGAGTGGAGCCTCGGGCAGCAAATAAGTACCTCTCTTTAAATATTAAGAAATATGCAAACAAAACAAAATATTTGCAGGCTTAATATCGTGTTTGCATGCACAATAATAAAGGTGTGTAATGATTATGCAAAATTCATTCGTGCTCGTAATCTTTTTTAATATCAATATGCATCTAAAATAAGAAATAAATGGGTTTGAAACCGTTCTTTATGTTTTAATTCACACATACATTGACAGGATATCTTTCGAGATTGCGTTTAGCGATGCTAACTGTAATTTATTTAAGGATGAATTCTTCTTGATTCAACAAGTGGAATTTTCAAAATTAATTAAAAATGTCTCTGTAATATTTCATGTTTTTAAGTTCAACTATTTCGTCTCTGCGTCGATATTTCAGTCACAGTTATCTTCCTCTTTTTACAGATACCTCTGAAATCAACATTTTCATTCTGCTCTCTTCTGATAGGTACACAAGATGGGCTAGATCCTTATTGGAAAAAACAACAAAATAATACCCCACTTGGCGAAATAACATATTGGCTTCGTGGAATAAACTTCCCTCAGCGGTGTTCCCGAATAGGTTCGACATTGGGGCCTTCAAGAAAAGAGCCTATCGCTTTCTCAAAAAGTTGCCAACACATCAGTAACCTTTTTAGGGTCGCTGGTGTCCATGGACTGCAGTGATTGCTTACCATCGACAACCCGCAAGTTCGTTTGCTTACTATTCTATAAAAAAATACATGTTATTAGTTCTAGTTGAATTGGTATTCCGCACTGCGCCACCGATCTTCTCAAGATTTATAATATAATGGAGCTCATAAAATACCATTAGAATCATCCACCCATTAGATAGAGATCGGTAGATATGTCAGCATTTTTCAACGTGCCCCGCTTTGAAACAAGATAAACCTTGTTCTAATCAGGCGTATGTAATTAACAACTAGTTATGTGCCGTGGGACATAATCTCTTGTCTCTATCTACCATGACAGGGTGCTTATCTTCCGTCTCGCTCCAACTAGTTCTACAAGTCCTGTCAACCTTCTAGTAGATACAGTA
Organism: Ephestia elutella; assembly: GCA_018467065.1. Lineage (NCBI taxonomy): Eukaryota > Metazoa > Arthropoda > Insecta > Lepidoptera > Pyralidae > Ephestia > Ephestia elutella. Next base: position 4,886,297 of record CM031581.1, on the reverse strand, counting down.
AATGGCCTGTTTTGAACAAGGCTAGGGTGACCAGTAGTTGATTGCAAATTCCTCTCCAAAGGCTGACAGTTCGAAACATTGTCAAATAAAGCCTCAATGGATTTATTACATCACGTCTTTATACCAACGATATGACAGAGCCTATGGTGAAGAGATTTAAAGCCGACAGTAAAATGAGCTTTTTGATATTCTTATTTTAATTTGGAAAATTTAACGACCAGTAAATAAAACATTACACAGCGGATAAAGAAACTACATTGATGGAAAATAAAAATGAGAAGATTTTTCTTGCAATGACTACTGAATATCTAATAAAATAAATAGTACAGACCTACTTCACACGATTACGATTTTCGTTGCAATAAAATGACATATCATTTCTAACATTTGAAATTCCTGTCATATCAGATACAGACGTGTTGTCACCCTACGTATTCTTCATCTAGCGGCAATAAAAATACTTTACTTTGTAAAACCACTACTTAGCGGTAGCAATGCGCTGGTATGAAAAGAAATAGTTAAAATTCTTTTCAACAAAAAATTGAGTGGCTTTATCTTATAACGAGCTAAGAGGACGGGAAGTAACGACCTTTTTAAAAAAGTTAGTCATTTCAACTAATTGCGAAAATTATTGATAAGTTAAAGACTCAAAATGGCAGAATTTAAAAAAAAAAGAATCGGCTCGGGCTGATAGTAATGTCGAGGATAAAAATCGTTTTGTGGATGAGTTATAAACTCTGCTTTTCACTTCAATTGCGAGGAAATAAAATAGTAAACGCACGAAAAAACAAGAGCTTTTTCCCGCCGCTTTATTTTTTTACATCTTACGACATTGATATTAAGGCTTGGGCTGCGGACCTATACAGCCTACTATTAAATTAATGTTGTAATAATAATTTTCTTAAATTAAATAAATAATTTTAATATTATTCATGTCTTAAAAACAAATATGGCAAATAAATTAAAGTAAATATTATAAAATAACAAATTCTATCTATGAACTTCTTGTTGTGTTTGGCTGTATGGCTCATTTTCTTTGCCCTAATATATATATATTTATAGTAGATACGTTAATGCCCTTGTGCACAAAATTCGATTTTGTGTAGCCTATATCCTGCACAAATAAGCACTTTCAGAGCATGAGAAGTGAAAATAAAATTTAAAAAATAGAAACATTGTATTTGAAACAAATGGGTACTAAAAATTATAGTTTATAATAAAACAAAATACTAAATATTCCAACTAAACATTTTATCAAAACAAGGTGTGACGCGGCAATAAGAAACCGTGGCTTCCCGTTACCTGCTCTAATTGGGAATCCCGGGAATGTGCCTGTTCATTCACTATTTACGACTGCTACCTACCTTCTCGAAGGATATATTCAGCCAGCAATTATTTTCTGTTGTTCTAATTTTGAAACTAATTTAGTTTTCAATCAAGTTTTTTTTACTGTTTTTTTATGATTGGCCAGTAGTTGAAACGCTATAGAGAAAAATCTTTATTTTAATTTATTTGTTATTGTTCAAATATTTGTTGTAAAATCCAATTACCTGCTGATGTTGATATGTTGTTGATGCAATTTCAATCGCATTAAAAACTCTTACGTATGCAATTAGCACAGACCACCTACCCTACAAATGCAATTAGTTAATACTGTAAATACAATGAACTTATATACTAGTTCGTTCAGTAGATAGTAATTTTGTGTTGAAAATTTGATACTTTGTATTAAGTATACCTATTATTATTATACCTATTGGCCTGGGTCTTGGATGTTTATCTATATATGTATTTGTCATAAAATATAGTATCGTTGAGTTAGTATCCCATAACACAAGTCTCGAACTTACTTTGGGGCTAGCTCAATCTGTGTGATTTGTCCGTATATATTTATTTATTTATTTTATTATTTATTATTGCATGGATATTCTTAGTTGAACTACCTAGTAAGTCTGTCCAAACCCATTGCATATAGTATTAGACCCAAGCTGCAAAGTCAATAAGTCAAAACATCTAAAGATCCGACTATTATCGAGAGTTTGATTGTGTGTATGTAAGGATGTATGTAAAGCCATCGATGACGATTTAACAACATATTTACACACAATTTGATGTGATAATGGAATTTTATTATGTAATTAATTGAATTTACGTTTTGTAATTTGAAACAAATGTTTAACATTTTACTGTTAATTGTTTGCAATTTATTGCATACAAAGAATTTAACATGTGTCTAGAAACACGAGCTTCTGCGTATGTACTCTGTCAAGAAGAAGAAGAAGAAGATTTACTTGATGCATTGTTATGAAAATTAATTTTCAAGGATTTTTGTGCACTCAAGGTGCAGTTAGTATCGCATTTTGAGTGCATGGAATAGTATAACACTTTTAATAGCGAACAGTATTTCAGGGTGGTGAAGAAATTAGTTATAAAAAAATTCTAAGCGAGCAGGACTTAAACCATATCTAATTCCTATTTTAATAAGTATAGTAAGTATTTTAATAAGTACCTTAGCTAAAATTTTATTTAAGGTTATTTTTTTGTGCCTTTTTTAAAAAATAATTCGGAAATTTCTCCTAAGAATAAGAGACGAAAAAGAATAACTATCTATAACTAATCTATAACTTTATTTGTTCTGTGTTATTATTCTAAATAACACATAACAAATAAAGTTATAGACAAACATAAACAACATATAAATTATAAAGGATATGTATAAAGGATTAATTATGGCGTGTATGGTGAGTCCTGGTGACCCGTAACACAGGTTCTTTTGATACCTAGCAAGGGCACCAGTTCTCCACAATCACGCACTTTATTTTCTGTTCATAAACTTTTTCGTGCAAAATTTTAGAATGTAAGCTGTAATAAATTGTAATTTTAGATTGTGGATGAGAAATAAATACATATTATTATTATTATCACTGAATTAAGTATTGAGCTATATCCCCTAACCCTACTTAGTATTCCTATAAAGCAGTGATCGAGGCGCGTTGAACTCCTTTGAAGGGCGCACTCGACTACGCGGCAAATCTATGTCTCGCATTTATATACTAGCTATACCCCAGGGCTTTGCTTCTATGGAAATGTATGGACATGAAATAACGTGTCCTTTTACAAAATACCATATAGGTATGTCTTGCTATAGCAGCTTGGCAAAGACATTCATAGCATAGATGATATTTTGTAAAAAGACCAATAATTTTTATCAACTTTTAGTAATTTTGACAATTAAGGAGACTCATAGATAACTTAGGTTATTAAGCGAGTCTTGATATTAAAGAGTAAAGTGCGCTAATTGCCAAAAAATTGTACGCTTTTATTATTTATTAAAAAAAATTTTCTTACAAAGCTTTTTGAATTCCAATAACCGACATAGGAATTTTTATAGACAATTATTATTAAAATTTCGTCCCACAAAGTGGCGCACGCGCCTACTTTCCAAAAGTAACATAGAGCTGCGTGGGCGTACAGCCTCCAGACATTTTGGAGTCGGTGACATGTGACATTACTGCCGAGTTAGAATTTCACCAGCGAAGCCTTATTTTGTAAGGCAGATGTGTTTTATTTTAACAAAATGTCACAATTAGGAAAGGAAGTACCAAAACGATCCTAATGAATAAACTTAAAAAAAAATACTTGGTCAAAAATTTGGCCACACCTTAATTTAATTCCGTTCGTTTCAAAATAATCAACAGCCTATTCTAAAAAAAATTACGATTACATTTTTTTTGAGTCAAATACCAAAACTGTGCCAATCAAAAATCGACCTTGACTACAAGTTCTACAGTCGATTATCCAACGACACCATAACATCATTACTTCATCTAAAAATGCCTGCAAAAACAACACTGAGATCCCGTTACATAGAACTATTAGCACATACCCTTTAGTTGAAGATCACGAATCAATACTTGGGCTACACTTAACACAGAATCACTTTCACAAACTGACATCCAAGTAGGCTTCACTACACAATCTTCTATACCGCTGAAGCTGGGTTGCAATCAGCATCCGAGATGAAGGCTGTACATCCACACTTAAGTCACTAAACGACACTCGCACTCCACTTAAAACACTGTTAAAACTACACTTAAACCGTTGCTAATTCAAACTTACTGTTTTGAATAACATTTCCAAAAAATCGAGTTATTTCGCGTAAAACACACGCTTAGTGGCGGTGCTAAGTTAAAACTAAGTTAAACCCGCTATGAACGACCGTTGGTCCAGTTTGAAGTCGGTTAAACAGCATTCTGTTTTACCGATGCCGCATTTGTATACACATCTCGCTCAAACCTTCGGTGGTAGAAAGAGACAACGGTATGTCGTAATGTTACAACCTGCGTCTGCGCAAAGCCTCCACAACCACGCACAACAGGTGAATCGTGCGTCAGTGTGCGTGTGTCGAAACGCGATTTTTTTCTTGTGTGCTCTCTTGATTGTAGTATAATGATAACGTAGTATTTCATTTATCAATCTTTTATGTGCTATTCGACTCAATTAAAATTTTAGATCGGCTACATGGAGGGACTGACATAAATGTAAGCTATTGTAATAAATAGTTGGTATTTGTATTTATCTTTTTAATGAGCCTTTAAAGTATTGTAACTTTCATTACTTTTACTATACCTACTGCGATAAACAAGGAATTTTCATAGTTTAGCATTGTCCGTCCATCTGTGTTGTCTGCTTGACTATGGTTTAGCTGGGAACACTATAATTAGGACTAGAAAGTCGTAATTGGGCGTGAATCATAGGTATTTATTTACCGGTCGCCTGCGGCCACTTACCTACCAGACACAATAACAATGCATTTAAGTAATGATTAGAAATGCCGTAGCCGAAAGGTTTATTATGTGTATATCTCCCGTAGAAGTAAAGTATACTCATGTGAAGTTAGTTTTAGCGTCCCTTTTTTGGCGATTTGACCCTTTCTATATATCTTTATAGTATATGTGGGCAGCGCAGGGCCGGTCGTTATGGAAATCCTTGGGGGAGGCCTTTGTCCAGCAGTGGACGTTTTTCGGCTGAGAGAGAAAGATATCTTTACATATGTATGATAATAAAACTGTAAGTGGTCTATTTCTGTACATAGGCCCCATATTTAAAAAAAAAATGTATGAGATGTCTTTTTAGGACCAATGGAAGGCAAAACTATTTTTTTAAGAAATTATATATGTATTTATAATGGGTAACTGACGATTCGGACACAATATATTCGGCCACTCTGTCCGAATCGACACTTTTCAATTTTAATATTTTTTACACTGACGATTTGGACACTATTAAATTATTGAAGCTTTTTAGTAAATATGGTAAAGCAAATTCACGCGGACGAAGTCACGGGAAAGAGCTAATACAGTAAATAAGCCACAGCTAACTAGCAATAATGTTCTGAGATTTTATAATTCTGAGACCTGAATGCTTGGGCGTCAATTCATTCTGAGTTTATTATCTCGAGCAGACTGTCTTAAATAACTAACTACGGTCTCAGTGACCCAAAATGGGTCTTGGCCTTCTGTTTACACTTGTCTTGACTGTATTCATACATGTAGAACAAAGTTTTCATGCTGATACCATAATAGGGATACGTATCATCAAAGAGAACACGATTCCTAAGACAAATGTGTCCACAGTTCAGAATTGCTCGCAAACATCGCATCAAATTAGATTCAGCGGATATCTATTACGCGTGACATTTGAAGGGGGAGAAAAACTAATAATCCTGGGCCAATTGGAGCGAGTGACGTCATTAATCTTGTCACGATCGGTGGCAAGCAATTACTTAGCTAGTGTTTTAGGCGCTATTTTAGGTGATTATTGTTTTTGTTCTGTTTACTGTCACTTGTTTGTGCGTTAGCGCCTTTAACGATCATTGGAGTGCATTTTTTTTCTCTTTTCTTTTTAATATTTTGTCCCAAAGAACAGATTTTTGCACCCGGGTGTCAAGCTCGTAACGTGCATTATCTCGCCTCGTCACAATCGCGCCAGTTTCGAAACATAAAGGACTTCGTTCAAAGTGTATGGGAGCTTGGCTTACTGCGGACAGTTCGTTCAATAAATAATAGTATTATCATTCACCATAATAAATGTCAAATAGATTTTCGGAATATATCTTGGAGTATGAATATCTGTAATTAAAATATACCATTAAGTAAGTTTTGTTTGCGTTTCCGTTATTAAAATCAAAGATGTCGGCCTTCACATCTGTTCTGGGATGCCATTATCTAAAATAATATCACATTTAAGTAGTATATTTTTTATTCTTTGATGAAAGATTGGATTAATTAAGTATTTTTTTTAGCATACTATGTTAGTTTTATATTAAGTACATGCATATCATTTCATATTTATATTTTAGAATGAATTATTTATTTTAATTTTTACTTAAATACTTAATTCAATATTGCATTTTCTTTACCTGGTAACACTCGATTCTTGAGCGCGGCTTTATTTTGACGTTGACAATTGTTGACAAGTATCCAAGTGTCAATGTCGACAGAAGACAACATGTCAACGTCAAAATAAAGCCGCGCTGAAGAATCGAGTGTTACCAGGTAAAGAAAATGCAATATTGAATTACTTAAGTAAAAATTAAAATAAATACATAATTCTTCATTCAAAAATATAAATATGAAATGATATGAGTATACTTAATACATAAAACTAACATATTATGCTAAAAAATTACCTAATTAATCCAGTCTTTCATCAAAGAATAAAAAATAAACTCCTTAAATGTAATATTATTTTAGATAATGGCATCCCAGCACAGACGTAAAGGCCGACATCTTTGATTTTAATAACGGAAACGCAAAAAATACTTACTAAATTGTATATATTAATTATAGATATTCATACTCCAATATATATTAAGAAAATCTATTTGACATTAATTATGATGAATGATAATACTTTTATTTATTGCACGAACTGTCCGCAGTAAGCCGGCGATGAACAATGTCTTTTGTCTCATCATTTGTCTCTATTTTTTTATTTAACGGACTAACTTGAGGACTAAATACCGATAAGGACTTTGTGCTCTATGAGGACCACTACTCCGTATTATATAATCCCACCGGACTTATATTTTTAGCGAACGTCGAAAATATTTCTGTACTTCATTTAATAAAGGCAATTAAATATTGTTTCATCCATCTAACCCAAAAAGATAAGTAGAGGATTGCTTTTTATTCGTATCTTTGGCTAAATAAATTAAACATACTTTAAAGGAATATTCTGAAAAGAATTACTTCCCTACTTACAAAAGTCACTGTCAGTAGTTATTTAAACTTTCGCGTACATTAATCACATTTTAATTTTCTGGACGTTTCGGCACGGGTTATACCCGTTATATACATTAATCTATGTATGACACTCACCAGAATCCACATACTTGAGTACGAACTGCACGTCTGGTCCTAACGCTATAGCCACTTCCAGCGGTAACTCCGTGTCGCGCAGAACGTGAACTGAAACAAATATTTAAATTAAGAAATTAATAATACAAATTGCAAATTTACGAAAACCCTCGCTAATTAAATTAAGAAAACTAATTAAATAATATTTTTTTTTACGAAAACCCCCTAAATCGCGTTAAAAAAAATGCTAAACAGATTTCCATTAAACCAAAAAAAAATAGATCAAAAGGTTCATGTTTTTGGGAGCGATGCGTACAGATACACAGACCTCCTGTTTACGTCGGGGGTAAAAAGACCTACGTAAGTTATAGGTACCCTAATACCTAGGACTATAACCCTTCTTTGAAATATACCTATTTTACCAATTTTGATCAAACCCACTGATCCTCTAGTTAAAATCAGGATCGATCCGATTTCTAATTTCAGAAAAATACCCATGACTCTACTGCAAGCCATATAGGTTATATCCTACCTAAACAATAGGGTGTCCCGAGAAACTGTTTTTTTAGCTTTGCTTAATGCGTGATGTCTCAAAAGTTGCGAAATCGATCGTAGATTACGAAAAAAATATTAATAAAAATATATAAATAAATCCTGTGGGCTCTACCAGATCGTCAAAGTTTTGAAAATTGCCATTTTAAGGGTGATATTTCGCTTTTTTAAATTTCAGTTTCCGAACTAAATAAAAAAGAATACTTATAGTTTTTTATACTTAGGTATAATCAAGACACTACATTTTAATTTTCGTGTAAGAACACGGTACCACCGCCTTCTAATTTGTTAAATAACATCCTTCAAGTTTCTACGAGTTTCAACTTAATTTCATACAACAAGACATGAGCTTTCTTCGTTGCCTAAATAACTTTCTATGCCATAATTGACTACAATTGCGACTTAAGTTCAGTGTTAACACGAATTTTGTAGTTTTTAAATAACTATAGTCTTAGGCGTAGAGAGACTACAAGTGCTTTCTTGGGTCCATACAAAGAACTTGACGATCGGCAACTCCCTATTATGAGAGACGTCATAAAAATATTTTTATTTGTGAAGAACAATCTTAAGCTCAAGTATAGAGTAGTGAATCCATCTAATTCAGATGTATTTATACTTGTATCTCTAGAGATTAACAATATTTGGACCCAAGTTTCTATTCCAATCGTAACGAATGTTCAAAGATGTTAACTGAAGATTCAAGATTCAAATGAAATACATTTGCAAGCTGCTAGGTCCAAATGCTTTTCAAATAACTATAATAATACTTCAATTTATAAAAAAAAAACCATTACGTTTGTTTTTGCGATATCTTTTCAAATAGAGGTACTTTTTAAAGTAGGATTTTAGCAATTGAATAACTCGAACGTTCGTTATGATTGGCATAGAAACTTAGTCGAAATATTGTTAATGTCTTGAGATACAATTATAAATACATCTGAATTAGATGGATCGGCTCTTCTATACTTGAGCTTAAGGTCGTTCTACACAAATAAAATTAATTTTATGACGTCCCTCATAGGAGAGAGTTGGCGATCGTCAAGTTCTTTGTGTGGACCCAAGAAAGCACAAATAGTCTATCTACGCCTAAGACTAATTATTTAAAAACCACTAAATTCATGTTAACACTGAACTTACAGTCACAATTGACTATTATGGCATAGAAAGTTATTTAGGCAACGAAGAAAGCTCATGTCTTGTTGTATGAAATTAAGTTGAAACTCGACGAAACTTGAAGGATGTTATCTAACAAATTGGAAGACGATGGTACCGTGTTCTTACACGAAAATTAAAATGTAGTGTCTTAATTATACCTAAGTATAATAAACTATAAGTATTCTTTTTTATTTAGTTCAGAAACTGAAATTTAAAAAAGCGAAATATCACCCTTAAAATGGCAATTTTCAAAACTTTGATGATCTGGTAGAGCCCACAGGATTGATTTATATATTTTTTTTTTTTTCGTAATCTACGATCGATTTCGCAACTTTTGAGACGTCTTGAGTTAAGCAAAGGCAAAGCTAAAAAAACTTGAACTTGAACTTGAGACCGGGCCGACCACTGAACGTTGGTGAGCATGCGACTCCCGAAGCCATAGCGAACATGTTCAAAGACCAATTTCAGGTATCACCAAAATTACCATCACGCACTAGTAGTATGATTCGTTTTTCAACTAAAGAAGTTGCGGGAATTTTACGCAAAATGACAGGAGGTAAGTCGCCCGGTCATGATGGTCTCAGCGTCGAGCATCTGAAGCATGCAGGACTACACCTGCCGCGTGTGTTGAGTTTGTTCTTCTCTCTGTGCATCAGTCATTCTTATCTGCCCCCAGATATGTTGAGAACAATTGTAGTACCGATTACAAAAAAATAAAACGGGGGATATTACAGATAAGGATAACTACAGGCCCATCTCTTTGGCCACTGTCATAGCAAAGGTGCTGGACGGTTTGCTTGACAAGCAATTGGATAAATATTTGCAATTTCACGATGCGCAATTTGGGTTCCGTCCGGGACGTTCCACGGAGAGCGCCATTTTTTGTCTGAAGCAGACCGCCCAGTACTATGTGAATAGAAAAACGCCTGTGTATGCCTGCTTTCTCGATTTCTCCAAGGCTTTTGATATGGTATCATATGATATCCTGTGGAGGAAGCTCGGGGAGGCAGGTGTACCGGTGGAGATCCGGAATTTGTTTAAACACTGGTATGCCAACCAGCTAAACAGTGTCAGGTGGGGTAATTCCATGTTGGATACGTACAGATTGGAATGCGGGGTAAGACAGGGGGGGCTGACTTCCCCCAAGCTTTTCAATCTGTACATAAACGAGCTAATTGTGGAACTCAGTAGCAAACCCGTAGGTTGTAAAATAGATGACGTCAATGTTAATAATATATCCTACGCGGACGACATGGCGCTGCTGGGGCCCACGGCTGGCTCAATAAGAGACATGTTGAGAGTTTGTGAGGCATATGCACTGAGTCATGGTTTGGTGTACAATGTGAAAAAGACTGAATATCTTGTCTTTAAGGTCACTGGTAAGTCATTGGATTGTGAGCCGTTGATCACATTGAATGGAACTCCATTGCGTAGGGTAACCCAATTCAAGTACCTAGGGCACTACATAACCGAGGACCTTAATGACAAGATAGACATAGAGCGGGAGCGCCGAGCGCTAGCAGCCAGGTGCAACATGCTGGCTCGCAGATTCGCCCGTTGTAGCAATGACGCCAAAATTACACTGTTCAAAGCGTATTGTCAGTCATTCTACACGGGTAGTCTGTGGGTCAAGTACAGTCCTAAAGCTATGGACGCAATTAGAATCCAGTATAATAATGGTTTTAGAGTGATGATGGGGCTACCGCGATTTTGTAGCGCGTCCGGCATGTTTGCGGAAAGGAGAGTTGATGACTTCTTCGCCATAATGCGAAAGAAGACAGCCTCCTTATTGCAAAGACTTCGCGGTAGCTCCAGTATCATTCTGAGAGCTCTGGTAGACAGGTATGACTCACCCTTTTTAAATCATTGTGGGGGGATACTTGTCTACCAAAAATAATTTTAGTTATAGGTTTCAAATTTTTGATCTTTACTAACAACTAAAAGATAAGATGTATTTTACTAACATATATGGGCCATGTTGTCATAATAAATAAATAAATTATTATTATAAAACAGTTTTTCGGGACACCGTACTAAACAATCTTACAATTTTAGCCAAAGTAACTGCTCATTTTTCGAGCAAAAAAATAATCCCTTTAAAACTTATCTATAACACTGCGCAGCTCTCAGACATTAAAAAAAACCTCATACTTGAAATCACCTCAAAACTATTAAAATGTTAAAAAAACGTCTCCTTATCGTGCAAGACAATCGCCTTTGTATTATCGTCGAAAATTGTTAAGCTAAATAGCCGAAGAAAAATGACTTGGTCTTGGTTTGTTCCCTGTGTCTCCATTAGTCTTATTATGACAATAGGTCATTCTCGAAATTGGTGATATTTCTAGAGGTACCTAAGTCGGTACACGTTATATCGTAAACTATTGGTATTGAGTATCGGTATCGTTACCAATGACGGTTTTCGAAACTATTTATAAAATACTAGGTATTGATGAATGATAATGATACTTCTTTGGAAAATTTCATGTTTTGAAATTCTGCAGATTTCTCTCTGAGTTACAATTGACAATTAGACCATCCATTACATAACAAATTTGTAAATGAATAGTTCTAACTCTTAGACGATGACACTTATTACAATTAAATGCGAATACCTGTTTAATTTCCCCATAGTTAGGTCCATAGAGCTAGTTTTTTTTTTTTTAATTTTACTTGACAGCTGAGGAATTTTACTTGACAGCTGAGACACGGACAGCTGAGGAAGCGGGATGTCAGATATGGTTTTTGCCTATGTTGGTGAAGGACAGGTAATATCTGAGGCTCATTTTTATCAAGTTTAATATTTTAAGGTGTGTTTTGGTTCCATAGAATTTGTAAAAATTTATAAAAAAAAATTATATGGAGCACACTATTATGAACATTTTTGGGCTTCATTTGACAATCAAGTTTATAGGTCTATTAAAGAATGTTTTTTTTTCTATGTCTATGATTAGGTCAGTGTCAAAAGGAAGACACCACTAAAGCATTTGAATAAGGCCCATTATGAGGACACAACAGTACCCACTCTTTGTGAAAGTAAAAGGGTCCCAGCTTCAAAATAAGGGAAACTGAATTGTGGCGAAACAATACGCTTTCAGTAATGGTGACACAGTTGATTTGCACAATTTTCCTTACATTTTTAGGGTTCCGTACCTTAAAAGGCAAAACGAAACCCTTATAGGATCACTTTGTAGTCTGTATGTCCTTTTGTCTGTGAAGAAGAATCATTTTTTCAGAAACCCGCGGATGTATCATGTTGAAATGACCACTAGATAGAAGTTGTGTCAACTACAAACAATCAATAAGTCGTCGACGCAATCAAAATTATATGACTGAAAATGTCTCGAGTTTTTGGATATTTTGCGATTTGAGAAGGGAATCAAAATCCAAAGAGTACTTCCCGTAGACCTAATATCATGAAATAAGGCCAGCTACGTCTTATAGTAGTATAGGAACAAATCTGAACATTGTAAATTTGAAATAAGATAAGATAGCGTTCATAGCTTGTTAGCTTATATATTACACTGCAGTGGAATTCAGGGTTTATACCCGTTCCCTTGTACAGTAAACACAGGATGATTTATGCGTGTCTGTAACTGTAAGGAATGTTATTATTAACTAACTAGAGAACAAGAAACTGGTTACAAACGCAAACAATATAAATTGGCGCGCTGTTATGATCAAGGATAGCCCAAGGAACACGGTACTTTGGCCTTTATTAACACAGGGAATAGAGAATAAACACCCGCCTTGTCCTCCACTTAACATGGGATTCCTGTTATTGTTATACATTACTTGCTTTTGCTCGCGGCTTCGCCCGCGTGGATTTCCCACGGGAACAGTACTTATCCCGAAACTACGTTCTTCTCAGTACATCTGTCTATGTGTATGCGAAATTTCAGGAAGATTGGTTGGGTGAAGAGGTAACAAACAAACTCTCTTTAGCATTTATAATATTAGGATAAACCAACATACATACGGTACATTTTGACCCGAAGCATACTTCCATCGCCCTAAAATAATACTATTTTGAGGCGAAGGTTACACACAAATTGCTTGAGACGATAAGAGAATTTGTTATGTAGAAGAACACATGATGGGCCAAAGTCCAAATCTTCTTCTTGGCGTGTTGATGCCATTCCAACGATCTATTATTTAAATTTTACCCGAAAAGTGTTTCGCACTTTCACAGAGTCATCGGTGGCCGCCATCAGGTCATCCCGAGTGCAGGTGTTAGGGCACAGGGGGCAGGACAACAGGTGCTCCATAGTTCAAGGAGAGAGACCATACTCGCACACATTTTGTGAGTTATACCTAATGGGGTTTATACCTAACTCACAAAATGTTTGCGACCATTTTGACCCAAGTGGGCCGGTGTAAGGACAGCGTTGCTACCTAGCACCGGTGTGGTGGTGACCTGTGTGAAGGCCACCACACAGGTCGTCAGCTTTCTACTACCCACTGCTGGGTAGTGCACCAAATGCACTATTTCAAATTACTTAAATAATGAATTGGCTGTTGACTACTAGTGTATTTATTTTAATATCCGTTTCAACAAGTTTTTATACGCAATAAATAAGTTCAATTTTAATTAGGTGTCAATTTCACAAGTTTAATCTTTGGAGGTGAGTTGTCTCAAATACATGTGATGATTTTATTGTCCCTCCCTTCATTATGATAGTTGTACCTACTTACGAAATGGTAATAACATGAACTTGGTAGTATAATATACTTACGAGCGAATCATCTTGCTTTACTCCCAAAAGCTAGGGGTGTCGAAAGTTTCTTTATTCCACCACTAGCATTTCGCCCGCGGCTTCGCCCGCGTGAATTTCCCACGGGAACAGTGCTTTATCCCGGGATGAAAGGTACCCTATGTCCTTCTCCGTACTTCCAGTTATGTGTATGCGAAATTTCAGGAAGATTGGTTCAGTAGATGAAGCGTGAAAAGGTAACAAACAAACAAACAAACCAAACCAACAAACAAACAAACAAACTCACTTTCGCATTTAAAATATTAGTTAGGATAAGTCCTGAACGGCTTAACAGATTTTGATGTGAGGGGTATTTTTAGATTGCATTCCTTCGAGTGACATTGGCTATGTGAGTTGTTAGTCGTAGTATTTATTTTTTAATAATTCGCTTGTTTCTGTCCATCATCATTGTCATCTTTTTAGCATAAACCTTCTTTATTTATTAATAGCAGCCAATTTGGCTGCGACTACGGGAAGTATGCAATGTTCCTGATACATCAGCTGTTTCGTGAACGATGCAGACTTTGAATTTACATAGACATTGGAAGATCCTTTGATATTTACTCTCGAAGATCAAGAGTTGATAACACTTAGGTAAGTATTTGAAATCTGTATTATTACTGTCTATATTACTTACTTGAATAACAAACATAGTTATTTAGAAGACAACCCTGTCCTTGACGTACACAGGCAGGATTCCTGTATGTTTGTGTTATTCATGATCGCATAAACATTTTACTACCACGCCATAAAACGCCTCTTAACTAATGATTAAGACAACGAAGCTCGTGCGATAATCAGAATAAAAGAATTACGTTTATGTCTTGAAATAAATGCGTTTTTAATAACTGTGGTAACGATAACAAGTAATTATCTATTGAAGTTCATAGTTTCTAGTCTTATATTAAATCCATAACTTAAAAGTTCATGAAAAACGGACGCCTGCACTAAAATAATAGCAAATAATTAAAACGGCAACATCTGAAAATTATGTATAACAATTTTCACAGGCTCTGACATTGTTGCAGACTGCAACAGTCATAGATTATTACGGCGATAAAATTATAAAACAAAAGTAAAATGATTATTTAATGTGAAAAGGAAACAGTGAAGAGTTCTCACGCGAATAACATAGTATTAGCTACCCTTCGCTGGCGTCGCGTGCTACTTTTTGGCCTTTAGTCCGAACAAACAGTGCATTATTAACGAAATTATAGTTATTACAAAGTAATTTGCAGTTCTGTTGAGGTATTAAGGGGCTGCCATTCTTAATGATAAGAAAATGTCGCAATTTTTGAATAACACCACAGATTTAATATAGTTTTACCTAAGTTATATGTTTGTCTGTTTCTGTGTCAATAAGTCGAGAAAAAGCAATATCTGTTGTGTAATAAATAGGTTTTATTAATGAAAGAAGTTCTGGATTAAAGTCTTAAGAGTCCTAAAAGACACGTATTTATTGATTCGTATACTATCTGCCACAGAATCTGATCGGGGTAAAAAATATAAAAGTACCTATGTGGACTGCAGCACTATGTAACTACCAAGACTGTTTTGGTTTCTTTCAGCATTTCTCTCAGCAGTGGTCGTTCCGAAATGCTAATAGTTTGTAGCTTAGAGAAAAGGTACCTTATGGTCGTTGGCACTTATGACATTGTACTTTTTATAAGCTATGTATGTACGTATGATTTGTTTTTTTAAACGACTAAAGCGCCAATGACCATAAGGTATCTTTTCCCGTGGATTGACACAGTTGATGACGTGACAAGTGCCTTTGAAGTCAAGTTTCAATAAAGTATTTTTGACTTTGACCAAAGAAAAAATACACTAATGTGAAAAGAAGCGACACTTAAGCATGTGTGCCGTAAAATAGGTTTTGGCTTTGTGTGAGTGACTGGGTGTGCGCGGGGGTGTTGAGAGGCGCGCGGGACGGACAACCAACCTCCACCAGATGTTTATATTATTATGTCTTTCCTCAGGGCTGCTAGAAATGACGCGGTCTATCACTCATGTCAATCATGTCATGACCGGTGGGCGCTATTGTCAAATACTAAAGAGTTTAGAGTTTAAGCCAAAATTTTGCTATTGTTTATTACTCATCAACCCTAGTGTTGAAAATCTGGCTCAAGGAGTATTTTTTTTCCTCTATGGTCAAACTCTCATGTACAGGGAGTGTCACGGGTGTGCTTTGACTGAAATGAACTAATGTAGGTATAGTAAGGCCCGTATTAATAAATGACACTCAAGTCTTAGCTCGATCTTGAAAGCGCATTTGAGTCGCGGTGCTAATTTATAAATCTTACTTGAGTTCTCGCTTGAGTTCCGCGTATCAGCCGAGTGCAGACGTTTTAATAAACAAATATCAGCACTCAAGATGCTACTCAAGAGCGTATTTGCTGATGACAGTACAACCATGACTTGAGAGTGAGTTGTGACAGTAGTTAGACCAGACTCAGTAAAAAATAATAGACCCGGCTTAACAATCTATATCCAAACAGTAGTTATGAGGCCGGTTTCCATATTTTGTCACTATTTTTACTACTTTGTGCCAAATCCTTTGTCGGCGCCGGGTTTAGGTATGCACGGCACAAAGTACTTTTCAAAACATTGAAACCGGCCGCATAAATACTGTTTGGATAAAGATTGTTAAGCCGGGTCTATTATTTTTTACTAAGTCTATGACGGTAGGAAGGTTTGACACCATACGCCATGTCAAAATTCAGCTTGTCAGTTTGAAGTTGTGTGTGTTCTGAGATCTCAAGTGATACGCCGTTGATATAGGTTTATTAATTAGCGACGATCTTAAGTGCGTGAACATAACTTGAGTGCGAATCGGCTGAGTTCGCACTTAACAGCTGTCTTGAGCTTGGTTTATAAATACCGGCCTAAGTATGATTCCTCTTAAGGCCCAGTTCCCGTGGGTCGCAATCGGTCGAAGGGCGAACAGATAACAATCTTGATTAATTTCACGCAAAACACGACCCGCTCCCTGTTTTTAAGTGCCGTTGTTTATGCAACTTGCTCCAATTACCAGAGAAATGTCCATTGTTCACTTCAATTTCGCTTTCATATTTTTACCCTTGATGGAAACATCGAGATATAATGTACTTACGTAGTAGTTGTATTTCGATGGATGGAAATGAATAATTTTCACCTATCGTCAATGGAATCGTTTTTGCAAATATTTATAAAGTTCTTTTAAATCAAATCAGTCAGAGTTTTAGTTGTCGTATTTATACGGAGCCTATCAATAGGGTTGCGCATTTTGTTTTTTATACGACTGACTAAAAAAGGAGTGTTATGTTTTCAGGGTTCATGTATGTATGTAAGTTCACGTAATCTGTCAAGCCGTTCAAGACTTATGGAGAAATAAAGATTTCTCCATAAGTCTTGAACGGCTTGACAGATTTGCAAGTGAGAGGTATTTTTACATTCCATGCATTCCTCCGAGTGGCATAAGCTATATGAGTAGTAGTCGTGTTTTTAATAATTAGCTTTATAATTTGTTTCGTCTCTGTTTACTCATTTTGTTAAATTTGAAAAATTGTATAAGTATGTATGTAAATTAACAGAGAGAGTAGGTATTTTTCTGTAGCCTTTTTGACGAAGCTTGTTGCGGATATTTTTCTGTGGACATTTTGACGAAGCATGTTGCGGATTCTTTTTTGTGTACTTACTTTATAATTCAGTACCGTTCTAATAAATATAATTAAAGTTAAATGTAATTTAAAAAAAACAGAGAGAGTTATTAACAGAATTTCATGAATATTTGGTTTATTAAAAAAGAAAATAAAACTTGAAAATGCTGTACTTTGATTTTAATATCCACCCTTTAAAAATATGATAGTAGTTAGTAGCTGCATAGTAGCAAAACTCAGTCCCAAATTACTAGGTACTCTACAGTATTAATTTTGATTAATTCCAGCAAAAACACAGGTCGTTTGTTTTGGCAGCAATGGCAGTGTTTGCTTTTAATTTCCCGCCATTTTCCCAGTGGTTTAGGGGCTTATGGAGGATGAATTTATGAGAATTAATAAATTTATCACTACATAGTATAAAACAAAGTCGCTTTCTCTGTCCCTATGTCCCTTTGTATGCTTAAATCTTTGAAACTACGCAACGGATTTTCATGCGGTTTTCACTAATAGATAGAGTGATTCTTAAGGAAGGTTTTAGTGTATAATTTGTGTAGGTTTTGTGTATATTAGTTGAAATATGACGATAATTGTTAAGGAAGTCGGAAAAAAATTTGCCGCCCGGCAGCTTTCATCGAAAACGCTGTCCAATCCCTTAGAGATGTAACAAAACAATGTATGGAGGAATTGTGTATCTTTAATAGATCTACAAAAAAGTCCGCGATAGCATATATCTAGCTTTTATACTTCAGCTACAGTAACTACTTTTATGTTTTAAAAATAATTAAAATCGTTAGATGTTTTTTAACTGGTGATATTAATCACAATTTATTAATCCTTATCAAATTAAACAAGTCTATCGTCACAAGTACATGTTTTTTAACCGGTGATATTAATCACAATTTATTAATCCTTATCAAATTAAACAAGTCTATCGTCACAAGTACTTAATATACTTAATATTTGCTTTTTACTGCATGTAATTTGGATCAATAGTTTACGAAATACTACGAGTTATTTAAAAAACGGCAATCCGCCCCGAAATCACCTATATATAGCAAAGGCGCAAGGCGCAGTAATCTCTGAGCGGGTCGGGCGCGTTTTGGTATGTATTTATTTTAATAGGAGGTAATAACGTAAATATCATACAAAACCCGGCCAAGTACGAGTCCAACTTCCGTACACGCAAAGCATCTCACATTATAAGCTATCACTAAAAGACCTACTAATTTCAAAAACAAACTTAACTTTGCAGTTCGATCCCTAAGACTCATACTGAATTCAGCGCAAAAATAAGTTTGTAACATTTTTTTTAGACTTCCAACAACATATTTACAATTTTGACGACCTCCGTGGCCCAATGGTCATCACGCCGGACTGCCACACCGGAGGTCCCGGGTTCGATCCCCGGTCGGGTCAAGATGGAAAATGATCTTTTTCAGATTGACCCGGGTCTTGGATGTTTATCTATATATGTATTTGTTATAAAATATAGTATCGTTGAGTTAGTATCCCATAACACAAGTCTCGAACTTACTTTGGGGCTAACTCAATTTGTGTGATTTGTCCGTATATATTTATTTATTTAATTTTCTGATTTATTTATTTATAAGTAGTGTTAATACGGTTGGTACACGACTTTGCGCGTTCGGTCTAAGCGGGGCGCGGCGCGGGAGTCTAAGCGGCGGCGGGCGGGGCTTATCTATAGCACGCCACGTACTCTCAGTAGCGGATATTAATTCTGTGGTAGCGATTAGCGGAGCGGTTTAGGTGGACGTATTCATGATCCCTTTTTGTTTTGAAAGTAGCACGAACTAAATAAAAATATATACCTTCGCGGCGAATTTCGTAATTTATACCAAGATACAGGAAACATCCGAATAAGTTTTATGACACTACACTAATATTAGAATGAGTGTGGAAACGTTTGACTACATTCTACAGCACAAGGGCGGATACAGGATTTTTTCTAGGGAGGGCACAAGGACAGAGGCGGACTATGCATGTTGGGGGGCGGGAGTGCAACAAATCGACGTCCGCCCTGATACTGTTGCCGCCCGCCTGCCGGGGTCTCACTACGCCACTGCAGAAGGAGCAGATGGGCAAAAAATCAAGAAATAAACCAGTGGCGTTGTCAAAGATCTTTCGACTTCTGTGTTACGCCGCTCGCCGCTCCCGCGCGCAGCTATCACTCGGAGCGGGAAAGTCGTGAACCGGCTGTTCTACCTTGCTTTTTGCCAATTTTCATAATTTTGATTGCTGCCTGAAATTGCAATATATGCGAAAATTCGCATAAATATTTACGGTAATATCTCTTGATCGCGTTGACGTATAATTTTAATTATTTTTTTGCTGAAAGACACCGTGGCTCCGATTATTCGTTATTAATTTCAACTTGATACCTTTAAGCGTTCATGAGAAAAAAAAGTTTGGCAGACAGACGGACAACAAAGTGATCTTATAAGAGTTCCGTTTTTGCCTTTTGAGGTACGGAACCCTAAAAAACAAATATTGTCCACCCGAGCGAAGCCGGGGCGGGCCGCTAGTTGAATAATAAAAAAAAACTGATATAATTTAGTTCAATAATCTTGTCAAAAAAGTCAAAATAAACATTTTATTTTAAAATTGTAAACGTTCTATTACAAGCTTGCTACCTATCAATTTGGTTCTGTTTTTAGTAGATTTTTAAAAAGTGTATTAAAATCTGTATAAGTAAATCTATACATATAATAAAACAGTAAAAATATTTTGTCTGTACATTTAGTATTTTTGACTGAAATGGATAGAGGGACACTTAAAAAGAATAATAGAAAGCAAAAAAATTTTTTTGGAATTTCTTGTCTGTCTGTCTGTCTGTCTGTCTATCTGTCTGTCTGTATGTATGTACGCGTTTCACGCAAAAACTACTGGACGGATTTGAATGAAACTTTTTTTGTTGTATAGCTATTAAGCCTGGGCAACATATAGGCTATAATTGATTTTGAAAACTGGAACACCTGATGAAGAACCTTAACAGAACAGCTAAACTATAAGAAATATGGAAATGGTGCCTTAACAAAAGTCGTTCAACCTGATGAGCATTTTCTGCTGACGTATAAAAATTGAAGATCTGGAACATCTGATGACATCTGATGATGCTCCAAGAGAGATTTTTCATCTAAGCGAAACTCACGCGGGCGAAGCCGCGGGCGACAGCTAGTGTGCAATACGAGTATTATTATACCATACAACAATTTTATCTAAAAATAATATTTAAAACAAAATAAAATTTAACCTAAAACTAATTCATTTCTTTCACTGATAAATTAGTTTGTGGCGATCCATCGCGCAGAATAGAAATAGATAGCTTTAGCGCTCTCTCGTTTCGGAGGCCAAGATCCACTTTGGGGTCACTGAGCCAGCGGAGTAAGCCAGAGTAAGTGAGTAAGTTACCAATACAGGTAGTCAAACCATCACGTCAGATGTGTAATAATTTTAAATTATTTAATTTTATAATCAAGTATTACTTTTTATTGCCAATATTGGGAATTTATCAATCAGTTAAATTTCAAATTACAGGTCGGTGTAATTTTAATAATTTCGAAAAACATTTACATTCCAGCAGGCACGTATTCAGCGCAACAACTTTTAAATAATTACGCAAATAATTACTATGAGATAAAAATCGATAATTGTGTAAATAAGTGACAAAACAATGGGGCCACATAAATTAAGTATGGAGATATCGACCTCGAGTCTCAGTGCAGGGTCAGACTCAGACAAAAACGACAATAAGTACCTTACGTCTCGTCCATCGCTGTATAATAAACATTACAGGGCTGGAATCTTTGATATTTCCTGTTGGTATCATCAAACAAATCGATCAGACTTCTTAAAATTTAAATGATTTAAATCGTAAGGAAAGTGATTATATAAATTATTGATTTCACAAAACATGCATTTTATTACAAATTGGCGTGAAAATATTTCGTCTGCCAGCAATGCGCCACGTACCTATAATATACCTAATATTCCCTAATATTAGGTACGTTTTCTCTAAAACTATCGATGTACACTCAACTGCACATCAAACTATTTCAATTCGTTGGATAATACGCTTTTTATTATCGCCACATAGAATCAGTTGACTCTACGAAAGATGTTCAATGTCAGTCACAAAAATGAATATTTTTGTGATATTTTTGGTAATTGCATATTGCCTATTTTCCATTATTGTACAACTCGGCACAAATTCGGGGGAGGTCTATTGTTGATTACACCCTTAGGTAATGATACCAAGAAAGAGATGCAAAACAATATATTTGCCAGTACAATGGTTGGGGTTCAAAACGTCATAAAAACCACACAGGGTCATTAAATAATTGCGACAAACCATAGCGACTTGTAAAATGATAGTGGCGCCATCTATTGACGAGTCACGGAACTAATTATCAAAACAAACTTAACTAAAACTGTGGAATCTTAACATTCCGCCCACCAAGAACAACAGTGATTGTTCTTTATACAAACCAAAGGTGGGTGGGATAACCAGAAATTAAAATACAAATAAACATAAGATATCTTAAATTATGAACTAAATTAATATGACCTCTATTCTGCTAATGGGAGCACACAAAGTTTCGACACCGGTCGTTTGATAATAGAATTTTTAACCTTTAACGACACAACTCGTGTGATTCCATCGGAACCTGGATGTTTAGCCACCACGCGACCAAGAAGCCATTTACATGGAGGTAAGTCGCTTTCCTTTACCAAAATAACGTCCCCGATTTGAGGCTCAGGTGTCTGGTAAGACCACTTATACCTATATAAATATTTAGTTAAGTAGTCCTGTGACCATCGTCGCCAGAACTGTTGTGTAACCTTCTGCGTTAGTTGCCACCGACGAAGGCTTGTAATGTTGGACGTTTCAAAATTACTGTCTGGAGGGGTAACCAAAGGACCGCCCACCAAGAAATGACCCGGCGGCGTTAAGACTTCGATATCATCAGTATTTGAATCAAGACGTGTTAAAGGCCTTGAATTCAGGCACGCTTCGATTTGAGCTAGGACTGTAGATAGCTCTTCAAATGTTAGAGTGAGATCGCCTATCACCTTTTTCAGGTGAACCTTGACCGATTTAACACCGGCCTCCCACAGGCCCCCAAAATTTGGAGAGTGGGGAGGTATAAAATGCTACGACGTCCCATTGGTAGCTAGCGACTCGGCAATATCATGTGCCATACCAGATTTCTCCGAATTGAAAAGATTTGGCAATTCCCGAGACGCACCGACAAAATTAGTGCCATTATCGCTCCAGATGTCCGTACAAACTCCACGCCGACTAACAAACCTTTTGAAGGCTGCCAGAAAACCTTGAGTTGTCAGATCACTGACAACTTCAATATGTATGGCCCGTGTTGACATACATATAAATAAACAAATATACCCCTTGTACGCCTTATAACCACGACCTTTAGTAGTCCGCACATTAATCGGACCAGCGTAATCAACCCCACTACAAGTGAATGGTTTACAAGGTGTAACTCTGGCAGCAGGTAATTGACCCATCAGAGGAGTCATCGTTGATGCCTTATGTTTGAAACATGTTATGCACTTTCGCACATAGGACTTAACCAATAATTTGGCTCCCAAAATCCAATATTTGGATTGCAAATATGATAGCATGAGCTGGGGGCCTCCATGCAGAGTCTTGAAATGAGCGTCAGAAACAATTAAATTAGTGAGATGTGATTTTTTAGGCAAAAGAATTGGATGTTTCTGACTTTCACTTAACTTAGAGTTTTCCAAGCGCCCACCAACTCGCAACAAACCATTGCTATCAATAAATGCATTTAGCGGTTTTAAAGGACCTCTGATTTTATTAGGCTGACCTTTCTCCAAAAACGTAAATTCCTCTTCAAAATGCTCTCGTTGACACTGTTTTATGCAGGTGTCTGTTGCCTCTTTAAGTTCCTGAGAGGTAAGATAAGTGCTGCAGCTTGTAGAAGGACCTCTATTTGTGAGTCTTAAGAAACGCCTGCAGTAAGCCACCACTCTCACAAGCTTAGTAAACGATGAGTACTTCAGGAATAAAGAATTGTCAGCTTCGGTAAAATGCACTACTTTCCGCTTTTCCAGATTTGTCTCTCTTATTTTCGGCTTATTGTATTTAACACTCTTCTCTTGTAGCATTGCAGGACCCTGAAGCCACAGCGAATGTTCCATGAGATCAGATGGATTCAAACCCCTCGATGCACAATCGGCGGGGTTTTGAGATGATGAAACATGAGACCACTGATCTCCATTTAAAACTTGAAGAATATCCGACACACGATTCCCTACAAACGTTTGCCACCTGCTAGGATGTCCACTCAACCAAGCCAACACTACCTCAGAATCAGACCATGCATGTATGTGTGACCTGTCGATGTTCAGAACTTCAGATACTTCCTTCAGTAGTTTACTTAGCAGTGTAGCTCCACATAACTCTAATCTCGGGATCGATAACTGTTTAATCGGAGCCACTCTTGTTTTGCAGGCAACCAATCTGACGTGCACATTGTCATTTAAATCTATGACACGCAAATAGACTACTGCACTGTATGCAGCACTAGACGCATCTGCAAAGCCATGAAGTTCCACAAGCCTGTCATCACTTCTCGTGCTTACCCAACGAGGTA
Source organism: Ephestia elutella (assembly GCA_018467065.1). Lineage (NCBI taxonomy): Eukaryota > Metazoa > Arthropoda > Insecta > Lepidoptera > Pyralidae > Ephestia > Ephestia elutella. Next base: position 4,862,181 of record CM031581.1, on the reverse strand, counting down.
AAATAAATTTAGTAAGATTCTGCAGATCTTCACGATAAATTTTCCACTCTGCTAACAAATGGCTTGGTAGTTCCTCGTCCCAGCCTATACTTGCTAGCCACAATTTCTGCATGAATATTTTTGCTGTTATAACGCTTGGAGCTAGCCATCCCAAGGGATCATAGAGTCGTGAAATGTCTGATAATACCTTTCTTTTTGTTACAGGTCCGGGTTGCAGAGGAAGATTCACCGTGTATTGGAAGTCATCGGTTCTGCGGTTCCAGGTAAGTCCTAACAATTTTACCATTTCATCCGTTTTTAGACTAACCCCATTTCCTAATTCCTTTCCTTCTTCCTCTTTCCTTAGGTTTTCCAATAAATCCTCATTATTTGTTGTCCACTTTTGTAACTGAAATCCACCCTTTTGTAGTAACTCATTCATTTCCTTGTAGATTTTTCTTCCTTCCTCTATTGTCTGACATCCTGTTAGCAGATCATCCATGTAGTAATCTGTTTTTATTTTTTCAGCTGTTTCCGGATACAGAGCACCCTCGTCGTGAGCAACCTGCTGTAAAGCTTTCACTGCCAAATATGGAGCGGCTGCAGTACCAAACGTCACTCTTAATATACGATATTCGTGCACCTGTTTCTTTGATTTATTATTCTGCTCATTACTTCCATTCTCCGTATCCATACTCCATTTTTCATCCCACAGGAACCTTTGGTAATCTGCATCCTCCTTAGAAACCTTTACCTGTAGGTACATTTTTATTATGTCAGCAGATAGACAGATAGGGTACGTTCTCCATCTCATAATCAAATGTCTCAGTTCTGGTTGGAGTGTAGGACCAACCATGAGAGTTCCATTTAAAGAAATTCCATTTTTATCCTTACAGGATGCATCAAAAACTACCCTTAACTTTGTTGTTTCTTTATCAGTTCTAATAACTGCATGATGTGGAAGATAGAAAGATTCCCGTTTCTCCCTGTCTGCCTTAGGTACTATCTCCACAAATCCAAGTTTTTGATACTCTTGTATTACCTTCGAGTAATCCCTTTTGAAATTTTCATTTTTATCAAATTTTGAATACAACGAATTTAATCTTTTTGTTGCAATAGCTTTAGAATCAAATTCAGGATCTCGATCCTCTTTAAAGGGCAACTTGACCACATATCGGCCATCCCGATCTCGTGTGGTTGTAGCTGCAAAGTAATCCTCGCACCGCTGCTCTTCCGGTGATAAAATCCTTGATCGTTCCTTGGGATCCGCTTCCATCTCCCAAAATCGCTTTAATACTTCGTTGTCTTCTATGCATGTATGCATAGAGACGAAATTTTTACCTCGAGTGTCTGGCACAATACCTGACAAAATCCAACCTAACGAAGTATTTTGGGCGATGGGGGTACCCTTAGGCCCCGTTTTTATCCCATCTTTAAGTATTTGCCCGTATACCTCAGCACCTAATAAGATGTCAATCTTATTAGGCGTGTGGTATTGAGGGTCAGCTAAACAGATTTTGTTTAGTTCAATCCAGTCCAATGCAACTACTTTCCTGCTAGGAAGGAAAGTAGTGATTGAGTTAAGCACGTACGCTTGTATTGTAATTTTTGTATTACAATCAAATCTTGGCCGTATATCAAATTGTACCATATATTTGACCGACACGTTTTTGTTACCCTCCAAGCCTGAGAAATGTCCCTGTACAGGTATCTTCCGAGTACCTAAATACTGAGCAACTGCCTCTGTGACGAAGGACGCTTGAGATCCCTGGTCAAGCAGTGCCCTAATAAAATGACATTCCCCGATGGACGACTCAGCCCGTACCAGAGCCGTTGCTAGGAGCACCTGGTTTGGACTAGGCAGTTGTCCAGCAGAATAGCAGGTCACAACTGGAGTATCTACAACCCTTGTAGATGAAGAAGCCTCATTTTTAGTAGGCGAACCCGTAGTACCCTCTCCAGAAGTAGACGCGAAAACCTTTTTTGTATTGTCTGAACCCGCAGACATTGAATTACTAGCAGACCCACCTGAACCTCCCACGATAGAAATAGAACCCTTAGGGTGAAGTAAAGTGTGATGTTTGCGCTTACATATACGACATGTTCCATTACTTTGACAAAATTTAGCAGCGTGGTGACCAAAACAATTAAAACATAACCCATTTTGTTCAATAAATTTTCTCCTGTTATCTACATCCTCTTTACTAAATTCTTTACAAGTATTAAATTTATGATCGTTACTACAAAATATACATTTCGACTCAGTTGCGTGAAAAACCTTAGGTTTATTTGACAGTTTATTATTTGATTGTACATTCGAAGGCGTATGCGCTATAGACGATTTAGGTTCCAAAAATTCAAGAGCTCGATACCTTTTTGTTATAAAATCTTTAAATTGGGAAAATTTAGGAAGTTCATCTAACCCATTTACATTACTGATATGAATTTCCCATTCCTTTCGAGACTCAGCGTCCAGTTTGAGTGTCAGTAAGTGAATGAGAAGCACATCCCACGACTTGACATCAACTCCTATGTTTGATAAAGCGCTCAAACAATCGTCCGTATTATCAATCAAATTTTTTAGTAACGTTGGAGACTCGATAGTGACATTTCGTTGACTCAAAAGCTTCCTCAATATGGCGCTACACAAAAACTTTTTGTTATTATACCGAGAGTTCAGTAAATCCCAACATCTCTTATAGTTGGACTCCGTTATAGGTATCTGTCTGACGAGTTGCTCTGCTTCGCCAGATAGATATCCCTTCAGATAATGCATCTTTTGGACGGAATCCAACTCTGAGTTGGTGTGAATTAAAGACACGTAAAGATCCCTAAAAGTAGTCCATTCGGAATATAATCCCGAAAATGTCGGTATAACAATTTTTGGAAGTTTGATTGCATTTGCCTTATTACTAGATTGTGCAACATTTGAAGAAGGTCTTTGAGTCACTTTATAGGTAGATAATATTTGTTTTAATTCAACTTTATAGGTTGTATATAGTTCCTCAATGTCATCAAAAGTATCTTCCTTAAAATATTTATCTTTTTTTTCTTTACCATGTGATAACTGAATAATTTTATGATGGGCCTCATTACAGTTAGACCAAAATTCCTCTAATGTTTCTAACCGTGTTTCAACATAAGCTTGCGTAATTCTCTCCTTAGGAGATTTTTTGAAATTACTATATGCCTTTGAAATGCGATTATGAATATCATTCTGTAATGCAATTAGTTCCTCCATGTTTAAATATTACAAATCTGTTAACAAATCGATAAACACTTCAACAAGTAATCTATTAAACCAATATAAAATTTAAGAATTTTTCTAAGTTACAAAAAGTTTCTGAAAATTTTACAAGTGTTTGACACTAATAATTTCTAGGCAAAATCGGGCATGGATTCCCCGTCTCAACCACTTTCTTACAACTAAATTATCCTAAGTTAGTAAAATTTTCTATGTCTATGTAAACAATGTGTTAAAATGGCTAAGTTAATGAAAAAGAGTCCGAAATTTTTCTAAGTCCATGTAAACAAACCGCTACTAGAGAATTCTTCAAAGTTAACTTGTTAAAGGGAATAAAGTTCAAATTTCACTGACACTTTCTAACTTGAAATAAGGTTCAAAATCACTCACATTCACGCCGCTGGTCACCTTACTTGTTGTTGATATCACCACACCGATTGTTGACATCCGCCACTGCTCCCCCCGCACCTCTCGAAATTCCTCTGCTTATCACTGGTATCAGCCCGTCGACCATCTGCCGCCGGCACTGATGCAATGCCCAAAGCTGGTTTGCACAAGCAATCCACTTGCCCAGCTGATAACGATTCAAAAATGCACATCCACTTTTGTGCGCCTTCCGGTAAACATCCGGCAACGAAGAACCAAATTTTGTACAACTCTGCACAAATTCGGGGGAGGTCTATTGTTGATTACACCCTTAGGTAATGATACCAAGAAAGAGATGCAAAACAATATATTTGCCAGTACAATGGTTGGGGTTCAAAACGTCATAAAAACCACACAGGGTCATTAAATAATTGCGACAAACCATAGCGACTTGTAAAATGATAGTGGCGCCATCTATTGACGAGTCACGGAACTAATTATCAAAACAAACTTAACTAAAACTGTGGAATCTTAACAATTATAGTTAGTTTTACTGCACTATTTGACTAAAAAATTAAATTATAATGAAAGCTCTACTTTCGCATTACAGTAAAATTTAGTCATACCAACAATATAAAACACATTCGCAAAATTCCCAAATCCATCTCTGTTTTGAGCCATTTGCAGTGTTGTACACGCACTGTAAATATTTATGAGGGCTCGATAATATTCCCCTTGCGAAATTGGGGCCAGACAACCCTGAGAAACCATTATAGGCTTGTCTACACAGCTTTAAGCTATACTGCGTCATATTTGCAGTTGAATCAAAGGCCCAATTTGCGGCAACACCATACATTTCATATTTTATTTATGCTATGCTATGACACAAGATAAAACCAAGCAATAAACGAATCGTTGGCCAATGTGTTCAAGTAGTCAAGTATTCTTCTTTTTTGCTATTTTCCCACTTATGTGGATCGAAACAGTATATTAATTCGATCCAAACATTCTGTACTGTCGCTTGCCATTTCACATGATACTCCCTTTGTGCAATCTATCCATCTCTTCTTTGGACTTCCCAAATTCTCCAAAGAATATGATTTTAATGGATACGTTTTGAGCTATAAAGCTAGAAAATAAAAGCTCTCGCTCTCGGTGTATTTTTTATAATTACCAGAAATCAAAGATTGAGTAATATTGCTTGCTGCAGAATAGTAATAACTAGCTCTTAACTTTTTAATATAATCATTGTGCGCAGAGAATCCGGACAAACGAAGTGGCGTGCTTTTATAAAAATAAGAAAATGTTTACAATGTTTCTCTGGCAAAATCAACACATACAAATATAAAGTTCTTCCATTACTGACTGAGTGACTGGCAGACAACGCACCGCACAGCCAAAACATCTGAAGTAGAAAGCCGAGGTAAATTATGAATTTTCACAAAGTAGGTATTATGTATCTAATCGCCATAGCATGTAGGTTCTTTAGGGGTTTTCCCGAAATTCCCATAAAGTCCCAAGACCATGCTAGTTAAATATAAGAAAGTAAGTAGTATAATTTTATAAGTAAATTGGCAACTAGTTGCCCTCATGTTTGCTGTGCCCTTGCAGGGCGCCACTTGTATATTATTAGAAACAACTTCGAACTTGTGGCTTGCAATAAATCTGAATCTGAATCTAAGTACACTCTATCGCATTGGATGTATTCTAAAGTCATACAATCCATGTACCCAACGGCGGATCCAGGATTTTTTCTGGAGGGGGCACAAGGACCGTGGCGGACTCTGTTATTTCTTTATTTGATACTAGCTTTTGCCCACGGCTTCACCGGCGTGAATTTCTCTTCCCACGGGAACAGTGCTTTTTCCCTGGATGAAATACCTTTCATCCAGGGAAAAAGCACTGTTAGAAGTACCGAGAAGGAAATAGGGTACCCCCTATTTCCTTCTCGGTACTTCTAACTATGTGCATGCAAAATTTCAGGAAGATTGGTATCATATAGAGCGTGAAGAGGTAACAAACAAACAAACAAACTCACTTTCGCATTTATAATATTAGTTAGGACACACTGTTATGGAATTTTCTCTTCACAGTAGGTACACAAAAACAGTTTGGGGGGGGCACGTGCCCCAGTGCCCCTCCCCCTAAATCCGCTACTGCATGTACCAAGGTGTTTTCAAAGCATTTGAAGGTCTTTGACGAAGTTTGTGATAGCGACCGCCAGATGGCATGAGGACCCAAGGCTTCAGAAGCAAATGCAATTTTCCTTCGTATGGGCAATATGGTAGTAAATGCCAACAAAACAGTAAACTTGAAAGGAATACCTCAAGCCATATGTCTTGAATAGATGCACAATTAACAACAACAATAGAATATAAAGACATCAAGTTAGGTTCATTAAACTATCATTCCGTTGTTTATTGGTAAATAAGTAACGTTTATACGAGCACTTAGTAATTTTATTGCACACATTGAAGTTATAAACTGATTTTAATTGGCATTGTCAATACCGCTGTACTAAAGTACAATCATCAACAGAACTATATAAGTAATATTTACTATAAAAACTTTTGTGAAGATTTGTAATTTATTCGAGATGCTTTGGAAACTCAAAGATAAAAGAGATCTGCACATAAAGGAGAAGAAAAAAACAATTTTCTCTGAAGGTTTTAATTTTTTTTTTAATAAACAAAAACAGACTGAGTGGGAGACTATAAGATAACAAAATAATCATATAAGGGTTCTGTGTTTCCTTTTGAGGTGTGAAACTCTAAAAAGATTAAAATTTGTCATTTAGTAAAAAGTATGTCTACTTACATAAATAGAAATTGATTCTGTCTATATTTGCCACATTCCATAACATTGAAGTCCTTCTTAATTAAGAATAAACAAAATGTATTTTCATTACTCATACTCTGAAAATAAGTCTGAAGTTGCCTGAGGAGCGTGGTGAAAGTAATACTTTTCAGCCTAGGGAGAATCGTTTTCAACTGACAGCTGTCAAATTATTAACAAAAAAACTAGTTCTATTTTCACGTTATTCTATTGAACTATGTTCCAACTTTCTACATATTATTTAAAATTGATTTAACGTGAAGTTAAAGAATATTTTTATTTTTTATCATTTTATTACATAGATTTTTTTATCATTTTTTCAATAATGGAACCAAATGAAATGAATCTAATACCTAGCTAAATAGTTGGTCAGCCACAGAAAAAAAAAATATGCTGGAAGCTAAAGCCGCAATCCGATCTTATTTTTCTTTTTCAAGTTTAGAGTTTTGTTTATGGTTCCGTATAATTCACTCATTATTTCTTTAGCTAATTCATGTTTTTATTTTTACTTTCCTTGTATTCGTAATGAAAAGCACAAAGTTTACCTCGGGTGATAGGCTTTTTTAAGTCCCTCGAACTATTGGCGCCCTTGCTATGCTCGGGCGCCAAACCCCGTCTCGGGACTTAAAATAGTTACTTTCACCCACTCGGTAACAATGTACTATTAAGTGATGCTAAAATTACAACATAAATGAAAGAGTTCAAAACTGCAACATTCATTAAAATTTTGAAAAACTTTTGTTCCCGATTACACCAAGTAGCGATTTATGGCCGATGCGTGCGAGAGTGAAAATGACATTTCGGTTGGGTTCCCACGGGGCGGGCGGCGAGCAATTACAGATGCCGCCTTTTTTGCCAACTGCCGATGGAGGATTAAAGCCTCAGTAACAGATATGCTATCTGACTTTTGCTTTTAAGTTATAGTTAATAAGTCATCTTATGACAAGTATAACTCGAAAAACATTTTTTATATTTTTTTAAAGCTCTTTTGAAGGTTAAAGTTTAAGTTTGATGAAGAGGGGTAAAAAATAGAATCGAAGGTTAATCATCCGGCACATCCTAGCGTCAGAATCTTTAGATCGAATCACGTCCTTTCACTAGGATTGTTCGACCATATGTGTCTTCCAAAGCACGGTCAGGTCATCTCTGAAACTGGAAGCAAAATGGAGTGAACCCACGACCTCTACGCCAAGTCGATAATACCAGTTTATATAGAATCATGACTTTATCCCTTATGGGGTAGACAGAGCCAAGAGTCGTGAGACTCGAAGGCCACACTTAGCTGAATAGTGGGCTCACTGAAGGAATGGAGATTCAGGTATAATGACAGGTTGGTAGCCCATCGCCTATGAGGGGAGGAATCCCCAGTGTAAAGCCCTTTCCCTCGATTGATTTTTACAATCTGCCCGGGAAGGGAAGCAGCTGGCACATTCTATGTTTTTCCTCGCTCCTAGACTAGCATGGAAGATTTTATAATATTTGCTAATACTGACGCCTACGCCACTACACAACGGAGGCAGTTTCGTTACTTGAAAACATAGCACTAGAATACTTTGGAACTAACGTACATCGTACTCGCATACGTCGACATTGGATACTTTAGAAGTAACTTACATCGGCATTCCATACCTCGACATTCAGCAGCGGAGTCGTAGCTCTCAATCTGTAGTTTAATCTGACTTATAAAAAAAAAAAAAAAATTTCATCGATCACTGGCGACTTAAAAATATCTAACACCAGTATTATTTATAACACATACGAAAAGAAAGAAAAGACATTACTATGACAACATTAGAGTGACCATCACCATTTGCCTATATTCCGTGGACATCAGTCCTACAATCTGCCATTGTCCACGGCTGACACACAGCGTGCCTAATGCTGGAATGGACGGTACTGTTATATTGTGTAATGCTAGCCCTGTTTTATTTGCATGGACGAGTTTACTCGTTCCATTTTGAAATATTTTTGACTAGACTATGGCAAACGCCTTTATAAATTTCATATCATGGCATCTAATCATCGAGATATTATGTCATCTGATTTTTAATTATAAAATATTTCAATATGATATTTTTCAATATGATATGATATTTTTTACTAGACTATGGCAAACACCTTGGTAGTCAAATTTTGACTGCGCTACTGAATGTTTAAATACGAAATGTACGTTAGTTCTAAAGTATGCGACTGCGATGTACGTTCATATCATGACATACTAATTTTTAATCATATTATAATAAAGTGTTGATCTATCTATCTATCTATCATTAACAAGACAATTTAGTAACTACCTTGTTTGTTAAATTTAGATTGTGGAGAAAAATAAAGAATTTTTGAATTTTTTGAATTATAAAAAAATGGTCCCCTGATGGGTCTGAAACTGGTCGGCAATTCCCGACAAATTGCAGCATGTGAGAGACCCGTTAAATTGTTCAGTAAATTTTATAACATCTCTATTTGTGTTCATTATTTTCAAGAGTGTATAGGTACTTGAATGGATATTCATAATCTAAGCTGACTAGATAAGAGAAATTACACGTGAGAGGACTTAAAGTTATATTGTTATAAGTAGATAATGTTAAAAACTTAAATTAAGTTTGCACTGAAAAAGCAGTAGAACAAAGTCCGACGTAACATTTTCTAAATAAACGTCCTACGGCCAAAAAGAACCGAGTGTGCAGAAGGAAAACCCAAATGTATTCTCCATTTATGGTATTCTTGCAAATAAATATTGATTGATTGGTTGATTATTAAATTAATTTCAAAATGTAATATATTATATTTATATTCAAGTTCATGTTTTTCCCGCTTTATTTGTATAATCATGAGACATTAAAATGCCTAAATAAATATGCAAAAAATTGCTTTGTTAAAAGAATGTATTTAAGTTTGTTGTAAACCAATCACATAATGTACAACATCATACACAAGAGAAAACCACGTTGAATTTTAATAAACTTAAGTGCCGTCTATACTTACGTAAACTTTTTTCAAAAATACTATAATATCAAAGGTTTTTTCTTGAGACATATACGAGTTTATATTCACATAAACTGAAGCATAACAAGTGTACTCAGAGGTAATAAGTGTGCATTCTGCACATTTGTTATTTATGTCCCTCGGGCAGGGTTAAGCCCATCAAGTACTGTTACTGAATTAAAGTGACATCCAGTGTAACGGAGACCCGTTTTTGTAGCGAGACTGTTCATTGGGTCGGGTAATGATAGACTTTGCGAAGACGAGCAATCACTGACATTACGTGAACATTACTGGAGAGATTAAGTTTTTGTATACCTAATGAATGTCTAGAAGTCAAGTGGACAGCTGATTTATGTCGGTGGATTAACAGCGAAATGGAATAGACTGACATACTATATTGGAAAGTAGGTTAAGAGCAAGAAAGTCAATTGGTCCCAGGAGTAAGCTATAGTAAGGAACCAAAGTCTATTAATGTGTGATTACTTGTGTGCAAATAAAGATTTTTTTATTGTATTGTCTACCTAACAAATTGTTGTCCTAATTTTTTAACTTTTGCTTTTCAGAAGCAAGTTGGTGACCGATAAAAATACCATACATGAATCAGATTGGTATACAAAGTCACGATGCACGAGTAGGATTCGAACCTAGGACTATTCGGCCACGTCATAACTACTCAAACATCACCTCTTCTAGAATCAACCAGAGTTCCTCTTACCTCCGTGGCTGAGGGTGCACGCTGAGCAGTAGACAAGGCTCGTCTCCTGGCTCGCGGTAGCACTCGAGCACGTCTTGGCTCGTGGTCTGCGCTTCTAGAATCAACCAGAGTTGCTCTTACCTCTGTGGCTAGGGTGCACGCTGAGCAGCAGATAAGGCTCGTCTCCTGGCTCATGGCAGCACTCGAGCACGTCTTGGTTCGTGGTCTGCGCTTCTTGAATCAACCAGAGTTGCTCTTACCTCCGTGGCTAGGGTGCACGCTGAGCAGCAGACAAGGCTCGTCTCCTCGCTCACGGCAGCACTCGAGCACGTCTTGGTTCGTGGTCTGCGCTTCTTGAATCAACCAGAGTTGCTCTTACCTCCGCGGCTAGGGTGCACGCTGAGCAGCAGACAAGGCTCGTCTTCTGGCTCGCGGCAGCACTTGAGCATCTCTAGGCTTATGGTTCTTGCTTCTAGAATTAAACAAAGTTTATCTTACCTTCGTGGCTAAGGGTGCACGCTGAGCAGCAGACAAGGCTCGTCTCCTGGCTCGCGGTAGCACTCGAGCACGTCTTGGCTCGTGGTCTGCGCTTCTAGAATTAACCAGAGTTGCTCTTACCTCCGTGGCTGCGGTGCACGCTAAACAGCAGACAAGGCTCGTCTCCTGGCTCGCGGCAGCACTCTAGCACGTCTTGGCTCGTGGTCTGCAATCCTAAAATCGACCAGATTTGATCTTACCTCCGTGGCTCGGGTGCTCGCTGAGCAGTAGACAAGACTCGTCACCTGGCTCGCGGCAGCACTCTAGCACCTCTAGGCTGGTGGTCTGCGCTTCTAGAATCAAACAGAGTTGATCTTACCTCCGTGTCTCGGGTGCACGCTGAGCAGCAGACAAGCCTCGTCTCCTGGCTCGCGGCAGCACTCGAGCACATCTTGGCTCGTGGTCTACGCTCCTAGAATTAACTAAAGTAGTTTTTTACCTCCGTGGCTCGGGTGCACGCTGAGCAGCAGACAAGGCTCGTCTCCTGGCTCGCGGCAGCACTCGAGCACGTCTTGGCTGGTGGTTTGCGGCGTGACCGGCACGTGGGTAGCCGCCCAGCCCGTGCCGCTCTCGCACCACACTCGCACTATCATCTGTAATTAAATAAATAAAATGAGGCATGACATAAGCATTTATTATTAAATTGGCACCGTACCGGCACCGCTTACAAGAAATTACGTATTGTTACTGGCATTCTAAATTGAAATTTAAGGTACAGCACGACACGTTTCATTTCCGTTTGGAGTTGCTCATTAGAGCGCTTATCAAATAAAACTCTACGTATAGAAGCGAGCGTGCTTTTCGACTGGCTGTCTCCAACCCTGAGTAATACCCCTCGAGGGGTGCGTTCACCGACTGTTAACTTTGTAGTGATACCCCCCTGACAGTGTATCTCTACACTAAATCAAGGCATCTATAGATGTATTGGTCATTTCTACTCCAAGAAAGTCACTGCTGGATATTATGCCTGCTCTATAGATTTTCACAATGACCGTTAGTTGGATGGCGATCTTCATTCTACATCGTCTGCTATCTTCATACTCGTATTTCAATGTAAAATAATTACTAATCAACGACACAAATTAAATCCCGTAGCCTTTCGTTGACGGCTTTATTCATTAGCCTATAAATTGAGTCGTTGTACTTCCAGACAATATGGTTAGGTTATGGACCATTCGTTTCTGTTTAATCTTAAATCACTATTTTATCCCTCCCGGAATAATCATTAAACGCTGTAATTACATCTAATAACAATAGCTAATATCGCCATTGTGAATCAAATATTTCTTTTACTAGCATGAATATTTAACATTCTACTGCTATAAATAGCTAAAGATGCTAAAGATACATGACTTAACGATGTATGAAGAATTCACTAAAATTCACTTAAAATTTTATCATTTGACATGAAAAATCGGTTTGTTATTATTCAGAAATTCCTCAAATTATCTTTCGTTTATCAATCTACTCCTCTCTATAATAAAAGAGATTCGTGATGATAAATTTTCGATATTCATATTTATACAAAAATAAACCAAAACAACAACATTGGAGATACCTTCAATAGAATTTCCATTTAGTTCCCCATTCCCCAGTCAGGTGGCGCTAGTGTGTTAGTTCGCAACTCGTTACTGCAGTAGGTACCCTCTTTCTTGCAAATTGCTTGTCTCTCGCAGTTTCGCTCGCTATTCACTTTATATTTAAACTTTGGTGCGATTTTTCATATTGTTGTACAAGTTGCATTGTTATTACTTTGCAGACATCGACATTTTATGTCTAGGCCAGTTAGCAATATGACGGAATATAGTTTTTGGATTTTTGTGCATCTCAGATGCAATTAGTATTAAAGTACTCTCATATAGAAAATTAGATATGGTGTAAAAATTCCATGCGAGCAGGACTTGAATACACACAGAATTAATATAAGTACTATGTAGGTCGTTATACGACCTTGCCTCTTCCAACTGAGCTATCGCATTTTAATCCTGCACGTTACCTAAATACCTGGACATCACATGTATAAAGACCTGTTTGCGGGTTCAAGTCCTGCTCACATGGAATTCACACCATAGCTAATTTTCTACATATATGAGAGTACTTTGGAATATAGTTTCTGCTTTTTAATCATTAGTCTATTTCTATTTTTAATGCATAAATCTACCCCCAAGGGCCTGAAATAGGGGTTGAAAATTTTTGTATTGAAATACTTCTAGCAGATAGAGCCGCATGTAAAAACCGCAATAAAATAATAAAATCCGCAGGCATATTAAGATAACAACTCTAAATAATCCACGGGCGGGCAGTAAGAAAAATATATTCAAGTAAGTAGGTACTATATCCTAATTATATGCTACCGTTCCGGGTAAAGATTCAATAAACTCATTATATCCATTGAGGATGTGATTCCATGATAAATTGAATTACAACGTCACATTCCGACACTCATTAAGCAAAGATTATATGGTAGGTACACAGTATATCAACCTGAATTCAATGCAAATACGCCCTTATTACCACCACATAGAGATTTATAAAAGGTAATTAAACGTGGAGTCGACTGTACGCACAATCAACTAATATACTCATCGGGACTCCCATGAAATATGCAATTTGCATGGAAAATGGCTGCACTAATTAAAAAAATCTCACGGACCACGTCCAGAATGTAAATGAGTCTCTTCCTACAAGTTTTCTCTAACGACCTTGTAATTGCTGTTTTATTACGACCGTGACGTAAAAGTTCATTTCTCCATCACAATTCAGTGTATAAAAATTTTAATTGAGACTCATTCTAATTAATCAATTCATTACTCCAATTTAGTGGTTTGCTAAAGGAGTAAAAAACTATTTTTAAGGCGAGAGTTTTTTTTTTATAATCATTTTTCAACATAAAAAAACAATATACACTCATACAATATTTACCGAACTGATTTAGAGTGGAGCACTCGAGCCAAAAATAGTGTTGCTTCCTATGTGGACACTCTACTTTTTATTATCTCTATGAGAAAATAAGTAAGTGCAAATAATACTACGTTTATTATATATACATACCATTTTATTGCAAATAGCCCAAAAACACATTTTCTGAAAAGATCTTGCTACTCTTGAATTTTTCCGGAAGTTTTTCATTACTTATTTAATTTATGTGTCAGGCTAAACCTAATTCAACATCGCTAAAGAAACATAAAAATAAATTATAAATTTGGTACACATAATAATGATGGCGGTGTTCCTGAACCGATACGACATTGGAACCTTCAAATAACGAGTCTACATCTTCTTGAAAGGCCGGCAACACTCTTGTGATACTTCTGGTGTTGCAGTAGTCCATGGGCAGCGGTGATCGCTTACCATCAGGTGACCCGCTTGCTCGTTTGCCGCTCTATGTTATAAAAAATATGATATTTTGGCTAACTATTATAATCAGCAATACTAGAGCGATAGTAGCATGTTACAAAACAGTTCTACTGAAAAAATTGTTATTATGATTTCTGTAACCCGTATTCCACAATAAAGAGTTGATTTATTAAAAAAAAAAACATCGCAATACGATTCTGACTTATCGTTACCAGATTCAACACTCTGTATAAGGACACGTAGGTCTTACTTAACCCTCTTTATACAGTGCATATAATCTGCGTACAGGAAACGTGTGTGATGGCGTGATAATATAAATATGTTTCTTATAGCCCTACAAGGTTACCAACAAAAAAATCTACATCACACTTATTTATTCCTTTACCATCCTAATTACAACTAATTCCATGTTTAGACTTCCTAGCCATCTAAACAGCGGGACGCCTATTAGAGACATGGTAGACTTTTTACAGACCGTGTACCGTATGAGGTGTATGATTTTCCGGTGTTTGAACATTCGTTCGTGATCACTAATGTACTATATGCGCTAACTAACAAGCACTTAATCATTGATCTAGTCAGTTTTTCCCATAGCATACCTTATTTGAAACCTGTAACCTCAGTTTTTACTAATAAGGAATATAAAAATGGTAATTTCTTTGCATAGTATACATGTTTCTTAAAAAAAAAACCGATAAAACAGAAAACAGTCGGTCTTAAAGTTATAAATAAAAACCATTCGATATGTTTTCCACGGAACAATAGGGGACCGGACAACTTTTTTTTTTGATGCTTCTTTGAAATATCTCACATTAATAGAATTATCCGTAAAAGAATCACATCCATAACTAAAGTATTTCCCAAGATATAGCCAAAAGCAATTCACATTTTCAAGCGATTTTTGGACGATACCAAAACGCCCTTAACTAAACGTACATTCATATGACGTCACGCGTAGAAAATGGACTTTCCCTAAAAGTTTGAACTCGAATAAATTAGCTCTGGAGAATAAACTCGCGCTGAAAAGTCGCAAAATGGGTTTAATTATATGTATTCTATCATAAAATTACATATTTTTAACAATTCTCATACCTAGGCCGGTCCCCTATTTCTTACTAATAATATAATTGCAAAAGTTTGGATGTGTGTGTACTTTTCACATATTTGTCACTCAATCACGCAACTTTACTAGACGGATTTCCATGAAATTTGAAATTTTTCGAATTTCCCACGGGTGCAGAGCCCAGCGGTTATCTTATGATTGTTGAACCATACTTGGGTAAATTAGTTCTTTTTCTTATGTCAAATTTTCAAATGCACGTGGCAGTAACCAATCCGAGACTACGCCTCGTCAGTGTTACTTAACTCGTTCATTAAAGTTATATAAGACTAATTAAATACATAATTCAGCAACACTCATGTGCGTATTAAATATTTGTGATTAATCTGTACTACCAATCATGATTCTGATCAATCACGCTTGACATGAACATGTCACACTGTACGGTACCAATTAACTCCAAAACCAGTGATTAGCACTTTCACTAGTGCGTCGTGTCAAATGTGATGCATTTGAGGTCGTACATACTAATTTTAAATGCCTAATTTATCAAACTGCCCCCTAAAATTATCGTAATGAAAGTAGTTACTGTTAGAGTAAGGCAAACTCAAAATAGTAAATTGTTTAATTAGGGTCGGATGACATCAATACTTATACGAGTTGTTTAGACTATTTTGTTCTATTTTTTAAATTTATTTGCACCCTAGGGTGCAAATTAAATTGTATAAAATATTCCCTCCCGAGTGAGAGATGAAGCATGTTCAACTCGATACTTGGATTAAATATTCATTACTTTCCGAGTATGAGAAGTAAAAAATATTATTTGTTTTGAATGCTAAAATGTGATACCTATACATATTTACTTACATTAAATGTCCCGAAATTCCTATGTCAACACTAGTGTGTTTGACGCCTAAATTTGACTATTATCTTAATCTAACTTATTCATTATGTAAATTCACGACTCGCTTTTCCACGCAATAAAACAACAATGGACCTCTAAACTATAAATATTCAACTATTAAATTCTATAAAACGGTCCTCCGTCGCCCGGGCGCCATTTTTAGCATAAATTAAAAGTTTCGCGCGGTCCAGTGATCCGATTTAACTTTATTAGTTTCGAGATGAATTCCTCAACACTGGCACTAGATTTTTTTTTTTAACTTCACGTTTATTTGAAAAATATGACTTTTTAAGAAAAAAATCATTGAGTTTATGTTTCTCCAAAGGAACTAAATATTAAATAAAAAGATCAAAGATTCCATCCATAGAAATTAATTCATCTAATCTATTTTTCATATTTTCATGGTCTTGATCTTGAAATCATATTACAAAACTATGAATCCGTTAAAAATCTTTGGTGTAACATGAGATATAAGATAACTTCTCTATTTTTAGTTGTTTTAATAGTTTTTTTTTTAACAGCCATGCAGACAGATTAAACATATTGAAATCTGAAACTCTGTTTTCATAGTTAAAAAAATAACTGCAAATGTGGACGAAACTCGATAATTATCTCGGGCACTGACGCGAAATATCCAACGCTAAAATTTTATCGCATCAATGTTTTTGTAAATTGCTCGAATTCAAAATGAAAACTAGTTGAAGCTTAAATTTAAAATTCAGAGCTTTATATAGAGCAGCGTCAGTTATTTCAATCTATTTTAATGAAAGTCTATTTTCCGCTTTAAATTTTAATTTTTTGAGTTCTTTTTCTCTTTTAAAATGTATTTTTCTTTGAATACATTTTTTTAATTTTTCAATCATATTTATATATTTTGTTATGATGAAGCTTAACCAAAAATAAAATTTACCGCACCCGTACATACCCTTGACAGAATATCTTGGTGCCAAAGAATTAAGAAAGCCGACCCTACTTAATGTGGGAAAAGGCAACGAACAAGAAGTAGAAGTTGATACATTATAAAGGTGGCTACGAAAACTTTACAACAACAACAACAACAAGAATTCTTTATTGACACACAAGAAATTACATTTTAAGATACATAAAGTAACTTACAACTAAAAAACAAGAAAGGAAGATGCGCAAAAGGCGGCCTCATCGCTGAAAGCAATTTCTTTACATAATATACCTACGTATTACGTAAAAAAATCACCTCTGTCTGTGTCCCTATCAAATTGCGAGTAAATACAAACCCTTGCATTAGCGCGCCGTATAATCAATTTCAATTACATTACTCGTGTTTTCTTTAATTGCATTGCAGCGAACTATTGAAGCCTTGAGGCAGAAATACGGAAGGGCATTTAAAGGTGTTAATGCTAAAAAAGGGTTTGAAAAAGCTGCATCGGATGAATAGATCCAATTTACCTGAGTAAGTACAAAGCGGAACTAATCAACACAAAAAATTACAACTGGTTAAAATAATCCTACTATCCTATTTGTACTAATATAATAAATGCGAATGGATGTGCGATTGGATGGAGTCTGTGAATTTGTGAGGATGTTTATTACTCAGTCACGCAAAATCTACTGGACGGATTTCGATGAAATTTGGTACACGGGTAGAAAAGTACCGGGAATAGCACATAGGGTACTTTTTATCCTGAAATGCTCACGGGAGCGAAGCCCCGGGGCGCAGCTAGTATTAAATAAATAATTGAGAAAGGTTGCTTCACTAGATTCTTTTAGATAAATTAATATATTTTGATTTAAACACACATGCATTTAGCATTATAATTTTTTTCAATCATTTTAAACGGAATCAGTTCTCTACCTATATCTTTACTCATGTAACTTCCGCTGAGCTGACCTTTTATCGCGCGGCCTTTGTTTTTTAGTAAATAAATAATGCGCCAACTCTTTATAGGGTTTAAGTATTTAAGTACTCATAATTATGCTGGATAATAGGTATTTATTTTATTTAATATTCCCTGTGGAGAGGACATTGTGAAAAGGGAATGCTTTGCCAAACTAATCCTCATTCAAAGCCATTTAATTTTCTCGTTTCAAATTGAAAATAATAATTTGGGGTGTATCTAGGCTGCTTTGTAATAATAATCTATACATATAATTAGACAGTAAAAATATTTTGTGTGTACATTTTGTATTTTTGACTGAAATGGATAGAGGGACACTGAAAAAGAATAATTGAAAGCAAAAAATTTTTTTTTTTAATTTTTTGTATGTCTGTATGATCACGCTAATCTCCGAAAGTACTAAACCGATTTGAATGAACTATTAGTTGTATAGCTATTAAGCCTGGGCAACATTTAGGCTATAATTTATTTTGAAAACTGGAACACCTGATGAAGAACTGTAACAGAACAGCTAAACCATAAGAAATATGGAAATGGTGCCTTAACAAAAGTCGTTCAACCTGATGAGCATTTTCTGCTGACGTATAAAAATTGAAGATCTGGAACATCTGATGAATAACTTCAAGAGACCAGCTACACTATAACATATACGGAAATGGCGCCTTAGCAAAACTTGGTTAATCTGATGAGCATTTTCTGTAGACGTATAAAAATCGAAAATTGGAACACAGGAAACAGTTTGGAACACAAAAAGACTTTTCATCTAAGCCAAAGCCACGCGGGCGAAGCCGCGGGCAACAGCTAGTATTTAATAAATTGAGATAGAATGATTAGGAACCCACATTACCGCATTTATAATAATTTATGTGTGTAACTATGATTTGTTATGAACCATGTTCTACAAACAAGCATTTTGAAATGCATGCCAGCTTTCACCCTTGAAAGTTGCAGCTTTTGAAAATTTGTATTCGCCTTAGCATTTCCTGGAAAAGCTCGTAAAACATATGGCTTGTCTCGAATATAAACACGCTAGATTTGGTCTGCATCGTATAAATCCATCCAGCTGCCTAATACGTAATACTATGAAAATATTTACACTGGTTAATTCTACTAAGTACGAGAAAGAAAGACAGTGGGGTAAATTCTTCGAACAACACGGACTTCTAGTTGTTCTATGAAAATTTGGTAAATACACAGTAGACAGTGGGGAAAATTGTAAATGTTGCTATGCTAAATTACAGTATAACTGCTGCTCGCTTTTTAAAAAGTGTCTTGTGTAGTTTTCATCCTAATAACTAATATTATAAATGCGAAAGTGAGTCTGTTTGTTTATTTATTTGTTTGTTTGTTACCTCTTCACGCTTTATTTACTGAACCAATCTTCCTGGAATTTCACATACACATAGTTTAAAGTAAGTACTAATAAGGACATAGGAAGATCCCGCGGGGAAGCCGCGGGCAAAAGCTAGTACAACATAAAATTATTTCCGTGTAATATTTTGATTATGTTTTATTAACTTTGCTTGTTACTTCATTTAAAATTATTATCCTTGGGCAAACATTATAATGGTCACAGAAGTTAAGCTAATTTACTGGCCAGTCAACTAGCACAATATGAACTAGTTCAGAATGCATCATCGCAAGACGCATATTACTGTCAACTGTGCTGCATACAAAGTATCAACCATCCAAGTATCCATCAGATATAATTTTGTACCGTATCTAAATTTTAAATTATTATACGTTTTGCCTTTTATGGGGATATTTGCTTACACTAAATCATGTTTGTCTTTCAAAGTGGACTATGTCTATAAGTTATTAAAATTTATTTAACTGCCTGCGCGCTCCAGTTTACATAACGACTTGGAGGTTACTTATTGTTTCCTGATTGTCCGTGAGTATGATGATTCTGGTGCTTAAGGGGCAGGTTTTGAGCCATGGGTTCCGCCATATGATGGTGGCCAAATAATTACTTCAGGTATATATTGTCAGCCATTGGCCTACTAATTAGATCAGGCAAAATGTATATTGTGTGTTTTTTATACTTTTTCATGCCAACACCTCCCCCTCCCCTCAAGGGCAGGGCTTTTAGCACTTTGTGGGTTGATTTCATGAAGAAAAAAAATAGCCTATATTTGACCTCTGGTCTTTAACTATATCTATATTAAATTTAGTCAAAATCAATTCAGCGGTTTAGTCATGGCTTTCGCATTTATAATATTACTCTTACTTTGAGAGCTAAGACCGAATTTAAAAAAAAAATGTGTAAAATAGAATTTTTACACGTTTTTAATTACATGTCACAAAAACCAAGACAAATCAGCAGAAACCACTTTTTTTTTGTATCTATAACATGTCTCACAGCTCAACAAAAGCCTCCCCACTCTCTTTCCATGTGTCCCTATCTCTGGTCTTTTCTATCAGAAACTGCAGAAACCACTATAATTCCTATTTTCTTTCCATACTGTGTTCCAATCTTTGAGAACACTAGAACACTGTGTATTATTCCACTAAGTACACAAGCCTTATTCAATAACGGTTCCTTTATTAGAAGTCCCATCTGCGCCAGATGTACGGCTTATAATTGTAGGCAGCAATTTGCTAGCTCCCGGAAAACAAACGTCTTTGTCTAATCTAACGTAATAAGTAATAACTAGGTAGGTGTTCGATTTGATTATTTCGTTACAGCTCTGTCGGAAAATACTTCCTTGTTTATTGTTAAACTAGCCTGTGCCCGCGACTTCGTCTGCGCATATCACAGGTTCTAAGCGGCGTATCAAGGTGAAATCTAAAGATTTTAAGTTAGACCTTCTATAATACAGCAGTGAAAACCGCATCAAATTTGGTCCAGTAATTTTTGCGTGTTGCGCGTACAAACATACAGACAGAAAGACTGACAGACAAAAATTCTACAAAACATGTTTTTGGCTTCTATTGGCCCCATAAAGACACCTCGTAGTTTTATTTTCTTAAAAATCTTCTATGTTAGACACAGGCAAGTTACAGTTTTATTATATGTACCTAGTGATTACCTACTTTCTAGGTATAAAAGTGAAAAAAGAAATTAAAGGTATGATAGCGAATTTTGGGAGTTTATTGGCCGTAAAAATTAAAAAGAATCCCTTGTATGAATTTGAATACTTATCGAAATCTGCTTCACAAACTGGGTGTATTTCTGATTGCTGATTGATCGCTGAACGAATTTTAATGAAAATTAAATATATGACCTGAACAACCATATTGGGCATTTATTGTTCCAAATGTTTCTATACATAGGTACAGTTAGATCTGACCGAATCCCATGTCAGGGGGTCAGGTTTCTTTGTATCTGACTGTACACCTCATATTATCCATAGTTAATTCTGGTGGAAAAAGCCTCAGGGTTCAAATCCATCTTTAATATTTGTAACCCACAATATACATAAAGCTTAACGTTACGACCATCTTCCAAACAATACATCATTACAGGCCACTTACCGGTATCATTTCTGGCACACATGTGTGGACGCACCTTTACGCCGCGCCTCCTGTGACAAAGGAATTACTGCATTAACATAAAACTATCGTGAACAATGAATAGTAGGGCACCGTTATATCGAGTGGGGACACCTACGATAACCACTGTTTTTACTCCCGCGCAGATCTAAAAAGGAGTGGGGTATTATCGAGAAAGACAGAGTGTGTATACGAGTACATTTTATGTAGAGCCTTTCTTATGAGTGTGGTTATAAAACACATTTTTTTTCAAATTGGACCGTTAGTTACAGAGATAGCTATAAAGAAACTCTTCGGAGGTGGACTGTTGCCGGCTAGTAAATAGAGCAATATGCTGCAAAAAATTGTTTTACCTACTTTGATTTTTTGATTATTGAAATAAAGAATTTACAAAATTCTTCTTTTCAAGTCGGAGTATTTATCTTCTGTTTTATGATACCTAGACAGATATAATTGTCGCACAAACAGATAACGTATAAATATACACGTGTGTATGAATATGAGCTGGCCTTCATGCTGATGCTGACCACCCGAGTGAAATCGATAAACTCCGCTTACCAAATTGCAGAGTCGGATAATAACCACCACTTTGAGGGAAGGTAATACCGGGGTACCTTCTGGATAGCTAACCCTAGATAGATAGCTTCTGTATACACTGTAACCTGATTCTCTTAGGCAATGATTCATACTAAACATAAAAAATTTATAGACGGGACCACACTTTAGACCACACGATAAAGTGAAAATTTCATGAAGGCTTGTCGTGTCGACTCGAGCCGTCCTTACCCGAACAAGCGTTACATATTGGAGTGTTTCTCCTCAGTTTCAAAAGTATCTTTTGCTGTAAACGTTGGGCTTACCGTGACTAATCAATTTACATCGCTTACTTTCAGGCGTTGGCACGAGAAACTACTATAACAAATAGTTAAGTAGTTATAAATAATTCACATTCATACATACTCACATATATAAATCGTAAATTATTATAAAATCTTTTTAGAAAGTAAGAAAATCGGTAGCGATAACCGTTTAAGAAATACGCTGCAATACAGAGTAATAACAGGGTAGATAAGACAGGAGATAGGTAGCCGACGGGTATAGGTAATGACTGGAGATTGATAGATGGCTTTGATAGCTACGTTGGCTACTGGCGGTCTGAGATACTCACCGTCAAGATTAGGTATAGAAAAGCTCTATTTTCCGGAAAAAAGTAAGTGTAATTTCATAAAATATTTACTTACGTTCTTTGGATTATTTGAAATCAAAGTTAAAATGTAGACTGCTAGTTCATTCAATGAATTACCTTAATTTTTCAATCAAGTTTATGTTTTCTATCTTCCAAGCTAATATAAACTCTATCAACTGATATTGAAATTAATTTAAGACTTGTATTTATTTATCATCTATACATACCTCAACATACATACATACATACTTCAACAAACTATACTTCAAACATTGGCCGATAATCCCGTATCGGCCAATGTTGAAGAACAAAATTGGTATTTGTGGCACCCGCATATTGGACTCAAACCACTTTATTTTGAATTTAAATACAAATTAATTAATTAATTTGATAAAACGAAATGTTATTTTAAATCATGGTCTAAATTTGACTCAAACTTTAAACTCACCTACTCCTAATTTTTATTAGCCTGCCATATCCAAAAAAAAAATTGTAATCCTTACAGTCAGCAGCTTCCGTGCATTTTCACATAAAAATTTGAACATTCCGTATAGTAGGGGCGGTGAATTTTCAGTTGTATGGAGGTGGTCACATTAAATCCTACGATGGTGATTTTTATAAACTACATAAATTATGATATTACAACTGCAAATTTAAGTGTAAAAAAAAAATCACCACTGCCGTTTTTTTTTAAACGCTTTTATAAGACTCATATTGTTATAACTCTCAAACAAAAAATCCTACCAGGGTGATTTTTTGTTATATGTTTCCTTACGAATAATAAAAGCTTGATTTAAAAAATCACCAATAAATAACAATCAGAAATGGATTTTTTAATGAGTTGTAATTTTTATACTTTAAAAACATCCTGTACAAAAACAAAAAATCCTGCAATGGTGACTTTTATATATTATTCGTATACGATTGTAATGAACCATATCCTCAATTTTTATAAGGGTGACTACAACAGTTTTTATTTTTATTAACTTTTAATTTTTTTTTTTAATTCTACAGTCGAGAAAATTGTATAATCGTACGTAATGTGAATTATTCAATCTTAATTTTAAAAAACGACTCATGTTTATGAACCCGATTTCCTGTAATTAAATAAAAACCATATTGACATTTATAACGTTAAAAATACATTTTATGACTAGAAAGCCTTATTATAAACCGGCCAACTTTTATTTACAGGTAAATTAAGTCTTATTTATTAATTGTGAACAGTAATCTCTATTGTAAACTTTTTTGTTTACGAGCAATTCAGTATAGTTTATTTACCCCTCCCATTTCATATCGGATCATCAAAATTCTTTTTTTTTATATAAGGATGTCTAAAAACATCAAAATAATGTTAAGTATAAGAATCATGGTTGTAGGAATTTGTCGGTAAAAAAAATTTAAATGCCCCGCCTAGTATTGACAGCCCTCTTGCAGTTGTGTGGTCCGTTGTATGTTTGTTTGTTTGTCCAAGTCGACTTAACCGGTCACACAATATCGCCATCAAAATTTTAACTGTGACATTGTGCTTGGACCGCCAACATAGTATTTTGCTTTGTGTTACTAAACCTACATATAAAAAGCGTGGGAATTGTAAATAGTTATTTTATATTTTAGTTATCCCTCTACAATATATTTGCAACTTACAATACAAACTATACTTGTAAATCTCCCTATATTATGTTTTTGTATAAAAAATCACCATTTGACCACACGTTGGTCAGCTACATGTCATCACCATTATCAGTAGTCATTTTAATGTGCCCACTACCGGGGGCCATCCTTATGGATGGATATTATGGATAAGCAATACCGTGTGATATAAATCGACTTGCCAATATAGAGTAAATTACGTACTAACATATTTGTTTGTGCTCTATTTAGCACACCATTCTCATTCTAGCAAATCCAAGTAGGTAATAGACTTGGTAAGTCAGCACTCCATTGTAGACACGACGACTTCTACGCTATCTCCTGGTCTGAACGTTTGAGTTCGTTGCAAATATTCAAATGCCTCTTTCAATTGAAGCGCTGTAAGAAGTAAACCTAGGGTTTGACTGCTAGAGACTGTTACGCGCATTATTATTTTTCGGTTGTTCCCACTAAACAGTTACACCATTAAACAGTTCTATGGTGGAACTAATGTCACTTTTTTATCTCACTTGTTATATTGGTATTTCGGTTCATAAAATTACAGACATGTATCTGTAAGGATCGTAGCAAGTGGAAATTGCTAGCTACTGCCGCGGAAAAAGGCGTGATATGTAACTTGAACATTTATCAGGTTGTCGATAAATATACCAATATTTCGATTAAAAAGTTTAACCATATCAAACTACCAAAAAAGAATTCGACTGATCGAAACAAGTGTCCGATTGATTGAACTATAAGCCACATAGTTATCTCGATTTTTTTATTCACTTACAAAACATATAGAAGTCATATTTTATATCCATGTGGCTTACACATAAGTTCCGCGTGGTTCAATCAATCGGACACTTGTTTCAATCAATAGAATTCTTCATTCTTGGTGGTTCGATACGGTTAAACTTTTTACTCGAAATATCGGCAATCCGATTGGTAGGATCCTGAGCAACAATCGCTGTCAGCAAGGCCGCAGCTGCAGATTTTGTCGACTTCACTGCTAAATATTCATAAGCGCAAACACTCTTAAGCGTGGGCGGGTTATTATGACTTCAGTGTCGTGTCCCATCAAGACCAGAGTCACATTCCCACGTACGAAGTTTTACCTAAGATAAATGTGGTATTTCGTCAGCTATATCTCCTTTTCTTCTGGCTTATTGCAGTTCCTATCGAGTGTGTTATAATTCAAGTGTCAGATTTTTCTCAATTCGCCTAATATAAATGCATCTGACATAACAAACGTCGCCATCGTTTATCCCATGGTCAGACATATCCCAGCCCGATATTATGCAGCTATGAATAGGTATCAGAAAATTAGCTTTGAATTACCATGTACTAAGTCTAATCAGAATGGAAAACGAAAGTATTTGATAAATATGTTATTGTCATCAGCATAATATCTACTGCTTATTCCACTCAGCCATAATCACACCCATCCCAGCCCAATATTGCGGGAGTAAGTTTGAAGATCACCCAAAATTTCATATAAACACAAGCTATTTCTTATTGAACATCACTGATTTAATTGTCTCTATGTGTAAAACATTGTTAAATAAATAAGTTAAAATCTCTAAACTTATCTAAAAACTTAGCCATATATTTGTAATTTAGAAAAACCAAGACAAATAGAACTTCCAAGCCCCTTATTTACCAAAATTGGCACAATTTCAGGTGAAAATCGAGCATACATGACATCAGAGAACAAAAGCTCTTTTAGGAGTAATTTAAAAGGCAAATGCTACTCTTGTCGCGTCTACGTTCAGTGACTTGACGTTTGTGTAGGGTTAGCATTAGCAGGGGTTGGCAATATTGATTGAGTTACTTCGAATAGGTTAAAAACAAGAAAGCCCCTAGGTGTATTGTGCACCTGTGTTTTTAGTTTTCTGGTTTCCAACATCCGACCAAACGTCAACTTTTTAGTCCAGACCAATTACCAAAAGGATACTTAATACTTATTATAGAGCCGCTCTGTCATGTATCGGCCGTATAAGATTCTTATTTTTCTTCTCAACGTTTTTGCAACCACTACTGAGCTTATAAGCTTATTGTTACCAGGGAGAATCCGTGCAGTTAACCGTTGAGGAGTTGCCTCGTTGGAAGCTAATTAAAGATTTGATTAAAGACAGACGAAGCTTAATAAAAGCTAGTAACAAAGTATGTTTTTATCATCGAAGTGCATAATATCTTACTGGTTTTTATATGTTTCAGAAAAATTGTTCAGACAACCCTATACTTATCGCATTCTCTTCAAAGCCACTTGACAAGTGTAAATAAGACGGAGAATACGCATTGAAACGTAAACGAAAGAGACTCCCGTTCCAGCGAAAGTGTTTGTTAGCGTACACAATGACGGCTACAATTTTCCAACGCGTCATTTGTCTTGTGTTTTTCAAAAGATATGACAGATATTACTTCATTGAGAGTTCCTTTTCATATTATATCGCAGTTTTAGGGCCGGTCTTCGCCTGAGCGGAGACGAGAGATGTAACACCTAATAGAATTTCGTTATTCAAAATTCGAATGTATTTCCCTTACTACAGATTTTTAGGTAGATTAGGCTAGATACCGCTAGTTTGGTCGGTAGTATGAAAACCGAGCGTGCCATTATTTTCTACCTACGATGACGTCACGCCAGTCGTTTTAGTGATGGGCACAACATAAAAGCGAATTAAGGCTAACTAAGTAGCACGCGTGAATCCGCGTGATGTTTGTCCATTGGACAAACACCGGGCACGCTTGGACATATTGCTTTAGATACCGCATGTTTGTTCGATAGTATGAAAACCAGGGGCCATTATTTTCTACCTACGATGACGTCACGCCAGTCATAGTGATGGGCGCAACATAAACGCGAATGAAGGCTAACTGAGTAGCAAACGCGTGATTGTTTGTCTATTGGACAAACGCCGGGCACGCTTGTACATACTGCTTGCGGCATCTAGAGTATATCAAAATCTGTGGCCCTTACAGATCTCTGCATACAGAGAGATTGTAGATCTATGATCGCAGCTAAATGGCAGAAGTAGCTGTTCAATTAATCGACCTACTTTTTCTTTAAAAGTTCCATGAATTTATAGCATTCCTTTTTGGCCATTCGTGTAAAAAGATGTGCTCTAAAGTTTGGTTAATAAGTTATTTAATTTTAAATCAATTTAATATATTTAATAATTTTTGGAATCTTGACATTATAATTTTATCTCGAGCGACTGTATTCAATTAATGTATTTTATGGGTCCTTGTAACCTAAAATAAACGGATTTTATTTTATTTTATTTATTTATTTAAAGAGTGTAATTTTGACTTCCTTCGTATTTCATCAAATTCCGTAGCCAAAATGAAGCAAAACAAGGTGAAAATCAGATGACATGGGACGCAATCTGAGGTTTGTGGAGCGGTGACGTGGAAGGGACAAATTGGTGGCGGGCGGTGGACGGTTCGTGGAATGATTCGGGTGCGGCTACACTGCAATCGAGTGGTAATTTTACTTCATGACCACAATATGACATTGTCGTAATCGTATCCCATATAATCAAAATCAGTTCACTACATGGACTGATTTTGATGAAGTTTTTTTTTTATAAAAAAATGTATAGCCGTTTGAGAATAATGCAGTTTTTTCTAGATGATATGGTTTTTTGTTTAGTGTAATTTTTTAGAAATATTAGTTCGTTTATTTAAATCGTCATTTACTATCATTTTACATAGTCTAATGTCCAAAGGTCCATTCAATATGTTCCTTCCTTTCTATTTAATAGAAAATATGATATTTATAACGAAAGGTGGATGTACACTATTTATGTATGTTATGTTAAGTTTTCTCTTCATGGGTTATGGGTTTGGAACATCAAATTTTAAACAAGCCAATCACTGTTTTTCTTACTATATCGAAAGATATCATATGTTGAACTCCAATTCATATGTCCAACTCCAATCCTATTCACTTATTGCGCCACACTAAAAAGAAATAAAATCCTGCAGTCAATGGCGTGGAAGGGACAAATTGGGGTTGGCAGCCGTTTACAGGAGTGGCGATTTTCAGTGGCGGTTCTAAATTGATTATCTGTGGGATCGGCCTCTGCCGCTTTGTAATTAATTTTCGTGGGGTCTATTAGACCTGCCCGTAATGTCACCTTGACCTTGGGAAGTACAGGTTGTAATTCAGGTATATGGAGAACGTTGTATTATTTTATCTTTTATAAAAAAAAAAAACTAGTATTAGTAGTAGGCTAGAGTCCGACTAAAAACACGCAAAAAACTCTGAACACTTCAATGAAGCTAGACCATTGAGTTACGAATGCCCTGAGCAATTCAATAATCTAAGAGCTAGACCAACCAAACCTGGTTAATCGACTCTGCCAACGTCATAAATAAATCAAGTCTCTATGGATTTTCAATCATTAGTCTGATAAAAATGCCTGTGTAAAAATAATTACTATTGAAAAACCATTAAGTCACAATTATTACATAAACGCATGTAAACGACGCATTATAATTTTTTGGCAGGGATCTCTATATTTTTTAACAATATCAAAACATAATGGAAGTTACTATTTGTAACCTGATTCCTAATTATAATAACTTTATTTCGTCAGTTGCAGAAACACATCAGCAGATGCACTTAGTTGGTTAAATACTCTAAAGATCTTACCACAAGCAGGTCTGTGGAAAGACAGCTTTTACTAAATAACTAACAAAATACACAATATTTCTCGTTCACTACCATCCTGCATCAGACAAGCCTATAAAATATTTGGTAGCATTACCATACAATGCCAGGGAGGGACTCGGAAGTGGCCCAGATTCTAGATACATCGCTACAATTTAGATGCGGCCCTGTCTCACGATTGATGGACTAATAAAGGAATTGTGAATTGCAAAGGCGTCGTCGAAATAAATGTAATGAAACGGAATACAATGGGAAAGAGATATTTTATTTCGCGCCATTGAATTTGTTGCTCTGTGGACTTGTTTGTACGAACCACATTCTTGACTCAAGAGAATTTAGATCTTAAAAGCAGCATAGTCTTAATTCGTAAAACATTGCACTCTTTTCATAAATAAGCTGAAAAGGCTAAATAATTTACCTTAAAATTATGTTTTATGTTACTGCGTGTATACTTAGATGATTTTTCACAATCAAACTTTAGTCATAATACAACTGGACCGGACAACTTTTTTTTTGTGCTTCTTCATCCTTAAAAGAATTACATCAATAATCAAAGTATTTCCCAAGATATAGCAGAAAACAATTCACATTTTTAAGCGATGTTTAGACGATACCAAAACGCCCCTAACTAAACGTGCATTCATATGACGTCACGCGTAGAAAATGGACTTTCCCAAAAAGTTTGAACTCTAATAAATTAGCTCCGGAGAATAAACTCGTGCTGAAAACTCGCAAAATGTGTTTAATTATATGTATTCTATCATAAAATTACATATTTTTAACAATTCTCATACCTTGGCCGGTCCCCTATTGTAAAAAAATTGTGATTTAAGCAACAAAGCAATGCAAACTAAATAAGTACAATTTATCGTCGATATTCACAAAACTTCGCATCCAGAAAGCGATCTGTTGTCGGGTTCTATGGAACTCTCTAGATAAAAACTTTTCTGAAATCCAGATTGATAAATAAATCGACATCAAATTATCGACTTTATGTTCAGCAAGATGTTGTCTTAATAAACAAACAGAGTATCAAACATCTACTTCATTACCCGTCACTCAATTAGGACCCCCCAGTGACGCGGGATAGATCCCCAGTCCTAAAGTGGGATTAGAAGTGGGATCAGAAGTGGGATCAACGTCACTTAGCTGCTGTTTACCGCCCACCGTGCCTGTCAGCTGACCGAATGAAGGGATCATTCACTTTTTTACCGAATGCCATTTTTTATAATGGAAAATAAAGCTTCTGTGTTAGTTTGTTGATGCATTTGTGTCAAACATTGTTATAGTCAGTGCATTCCGTTTTTATCTTGTGGCTCCGCTATCGTGGGAATTTAGTGATATAATTTAATAATTCAATAGGCTAGATGACAAGATTAGGTTAAAAAATGTATAATCAAAATCATGATGAATTTAAACACAATTTTGCGATTTTTCAATATTGGTCGACTCTTTAGTCTTTTAAAAAAAACTGTTGCGACTAGCAACACTGGTAACAATTATTTTAACTTTTCATAGGGCATTGCAACATTGTTGTACTCTCTCTTCTTTGAACCGCAATAAAGTGTGCGTGAATTATTTATCGCTCCCGGAATTTTATTTACTTATCCCGAACAGAAGACGATACAAGCATATAACAACAGTCCGCTGCTACAAAAACTTTATCATTATAAAAACTAGTTTAACTTCAAACTTAAACAATACTTCAATGACGAAGAGACCGCATGAGGTATTGCATCTATTGTTGTCTAAAACTCCGTGATTGAATGATTTAAAAATACGCTAAGTGCATAATTAGAAATTGCATGTATTATAAGATTGCTTCTTGCCAAACTTGATATAATCAAGTTGTATAATCAAGTGTCAAGAGGAAAGTAGGTTTTCTAGACAGACAGCAAACTTTAAGCGCTTTAAGTAAGCTTGTAATGAAGGTAAACCCACGATCACGCTCTCACGAACGTTACAGTTGAAAAACTGCACTTTGCATTTATTGTACAAAACATAGAATATATAGAAATAACACTTCCTTATACATTTCCTAAGTACAGTTCTTAAAATATAGCTTAATATCAGATGTCAAATAGTATTAAAATAATGCATCTGTCTCCGTTGCTCTCATTACGAATGTATCAGGTCATCCTGCTGTCATAAGACTCATCCTATATTTTACAAAGTGTAATGAAAGTTACCGTCAACTGGCAGCAGCCGTCATAATAATAATAACTCATTTTCCAAATAGAAACAACAATACAGTTGTTCAGTCAGTCAGTAGATATAAAAATAAAGCTATAAACACAAAACACAATTTTTTCAGCGTCCAACTTTTTTGCGTAACAATTAATTAGCATTTGACCAGCGCAAAATAAATAATTTGATTTGACTTAATAACCGATTTTTCAAACCCACTTACATGCCAATTTATAACTTAGTATTATTTCAAACTTTGTGACTGGCCCGACCGACATCAGTTATAGTACTCAATCAAGTTGTCGATCCGTGTCAGTACGAGTATAATCCAATGTTACGATACTGCGATTCTTGTGCTTTGCTAATAATAATAACTGTTAAAACCTTATATTTTTCTAGACGCTCTATATCCTGTTATCAACAATAGAAGTCAATACCGAATCAAGTTTAATTAGTCCGCGTCAGTCAGTATCATCCAATACAGAAGAATGCGTTTCATGTGCTTCGTATTAACTGTTGAAATCGTGTATTTTTCTAGACGCTCTATATTCTGTAGTCGACAACCGTACAATCAGTCAGTACCGACTTAAGTTGTCAATCCGTGTCAGTCAGAACAAACCTCCAATATTAGAATACTGCGCTTTTTGAGCTCCACTAATATTAACTGTTAAAATCGTGTATTTTTCTACACGCTCTATATTCTATAGTCCCCAACCGACAAAGTCAGTCAGTACCCAATCAAGTTGTCAATCCGTGTCAGTCAGTGCAAACCTCCAATGCTAGGATACTGCGCTTTTTGTGCAACTACCATTACAGTAATTACCTATACGTCTTGCATATGCAGTGCCAAAAGAAATTTAAAAAAAAAACCTTAAGTCAGATTTCTGTAGCAGTGCCCAGGGGTCGAGTAGAAACCTCAAAAAATTGACGGTACGAATAAGCACTGGGTGTGAATTCCAGGGGACTAATGGGTACCGACCCCCTGCTGCCTCATCAACATCCTAGCCACTTAAACATCCTTGAATAATAAATAAAAAATAACCTTTATTGATCAAAGTTTTGATTATCTCTGTGATGAATGACCCAAGCCATTTTCAGCTATGGTGTTTAAGTCTTAAGTGTGATTTTCATCTTTAACGCAATTAAGTAACATACATCTTTAAATATATTTGGCATTGTGTAAAACAGTTATTCATTGCCTTTAAGATTGCTGTAAAAATATTCTATAGCGGGCAATCTTACTCACGATGATGGCTACACAAAAAATGCTGATTCACCTAACTAATAAACTGATTAGCCAAATCCAATAAGTGAAATATAATTGGCATATTGGAGATTTATGTATACTAATGATTTCAATAACGCACAATAGCGCTAATTCGCACTAACTGGAGCGAATAATAAAGATTGATAATGTTGTAGGTTCTCAAACAATGGCTTTTGTTTTCCAATTAGAAGGAGAAGAAGTATATCTAAGTTATGCTACTACAAAAACTCCTGACGTCACGTCGAAAAGTTGATATAAACAAATGAAAATAGTCCTTCAATTACTCTTTAGTCGTATTTCCTCATGACTGAGGGTCGTGGTCATTATATGGAATGATACACACACAACGACTCTCATGGCAATTTTAATGGAGTGGTTTGCCATTGCCTTCTCCATTTCACACACTAGCTGATAATCATCAACCAGAGTGCAGGTTTCTTCACGATGTTTTCCTTCACCGGAAGCAAGTGGTGGTCGATGAAAACTAACATGAGTCAGATTGGTATACAATGAGACAAACTCATGTAGCCCGGGCAGGATTCGAACCTGGGATTTTGTATCCACAGGCGGGCGCCCTACTACTCGACCACCACCGCTTCTTCAATTACTACATCCCAAAATTAAGTTGAGTCAACTGTCAAAATAAACGAAAATAAATGAAAATCACTACGTCATTACTAATGAGGGACCTATCGTTTTTCGGCTCACTAGTTAGAACTACTGGCGATTGAGGTCTGTCAGATAGTGCAAAACATTAGTTCAATGAGCGATTTTTCTGACAGCTTAATTAAGAAAAAAAAATCGGTATAAAAAAGTCTCAACAGATGGCGTTTTATTGAAAGCCGAGTCTTAATAATGACTGTACCTATATTGTGCGCATTTTATTGTCAGCCAGAGGCAGAAAAAAAATCACATAACAGTTTGACAGTTGCACAAATCACAATATTGATACTTTTTAGATGCAAACAAACAAACCAACAAACAAACTCACTTTCGCATTTATAATATTAGTTGGAAAGTTAGGATTAGGATATAATCCGCCATTTTGTTTTTATGATGATGTCATATCGCCTATGTCACTCGGAGAAATGCAAGGAATCTCAAAATACCTCTCACATCAAAATCTGTTAAGCCGTTCAGGACTTATGATGGAATAAAGAAACTTACATACATACATGAACCCTGAAAACATAACACTACTTTTTTGGTCAGTCGTGTAAAAAACAACGACCCTCATTTAGTATTCACACCATTTCACAAACATATTCTTACGTCTCTTTTCATCCAGAAGTTAAATATCAGATCGTATAACTATGATTTATAAAACGTTTAGAAAACGGGTTATTAGATAAACAAATTCCGTGTGGTAGAGCCTAAATTCAAGTTGGGCCATGCAAAAAACGGTCTCATAGTCATAGCAAACAAGCACATAGATCTCTAACATGTGCCTACTCGTGTAGATAATTGAGGAAATCGCTAAGGTTGACCCAAGGCCATTAGCGAGGCAAAAACACGGGTCAAGACACCCGTGAGTCAGTTTGTCGAAAAAGTTCCTACAAATTGTGATAACACTTGAGATTGTTTTTGCAACAAATACCGAATCAAAAAGCAATTTTCATTCTGTCACTGTCTTGCTACACAGTAGTACACAGTTTTAGAAAAAGATAGCAATATCTTGATTTGTTGAGCGTATCGTTCTTAATATTTATTCTCTTAAAACTAGTTTAATATCTCATTTGTGCTGCTTCATGGATGCACAAAAGGTCACCCCACATTGATTCAAAACGCATCTATGTAGGTAATTTGCTCAAAGCGACACGTGAACTTTTTGTACAAGAAAATGCAAACTGCTATGGCAATACTTTATCACCTTTTGTCAATTTTTCAAACTTAGGAATTATACATACATACATACATAGAATCACGTCTTTATCCCTTACGGGGTAGACAGAGCCATGAGTCGCGAGACTCGAAGGCTCGCTTAGCTGAATAGTGGGCTTTTTGATAGAATGGAGATTCAGAGATTGACTTTTACAATCTGCGCGGGAAGAGAAGCAGCTGGCACATTCGATGTTTTTCTTCGCTCCCAGACCAGCATGGAAGGAATAATAATTATATTGGAATAAAAACTCAAGAGTGTGAGAGGACAACAGAGTGTCTTTTAGTGTTGGAAGCAACAATTATGACCATGACCTTGACGGAAGCTCGGAAACTCAATAACACTAAGCCAGTCGCCTTGAATTTAAGAACAATTTAACAATGTAAGTATCTCACGATCATGACACCAGACACGTGAAGTTTTGGTACTATGTAATCGTGTTCTTCATGGCTGAAGGTCGTGGTCATTACGTGGAACGAAACACTCATAATGGCTTTCATTTGATAAATCATCAACCAAAGTGCAGATTTCCTTACGATGTTTTCCTTCAAAAGCAAATGGTGGTCTATGAAAAGAAATCTATCATACATAATTCAGATTAGTAAACACACACAAGAGACATGAAGTTTTGTTATGTGTTGTTTTGTTACTTGGATCTTTATATAAAGATAGGTTTCAATAAATACAAACATCTTCACTTAAATAGTCCGCAACTTTACCGTACCTCGTTTATTTGATGTTAATTTTGTTTATTCACTAATGACTGCAAATAACGCAAACAAAACTTAATAAAATGCTAATAAACCAAACTTAGTTCAGTTTCACAAAGGGCTCTCTTTGACCAAAATGCGGTATCTTGGGTCCCCTGAGACATTAAAAAAGTGTGGAAATCTTAAACTTAAACAGAAACTTTGTTAAAATTTATCCTATATATAAGTAGTGACTTAAGTATATAAATCATCACATAATATACACTTATTGCGTTTACTTACGAAAACTGCATTATATACAAAATAATAATATTATTTCAAATATAAAAGAGCTATTATAATAATAATATTATGCGAAGAATCACTAACATTTTCGCTGGTTGTGCTAACATTGAAACCAAGCATATTTAGATTTTCCCATGTTAATAGTGCGATGAGGCCACCTTTTGCATGATAATACTCTATGTAACAACTGTATTGTAATTATTTTTAGCTATTTGCTATAAAGGCTATTTGTATTGTATTTCCTTACTACTTCTTTTTAATTACCCGAACATTTTTTGCATTAATGTTTTGTATGGAAGCCACCGATTTGATTCACATCTATGATAATTTGATCATGAGTTAGCTTGATATTAGATCACGCACATGTACGGTACATTTTTTATCTTTACATATTTATCTGTGTTTTTGTCAAATTAGATGCCTAATAGGTATAAAGGTATGTCTGTTTGATTTCAATTCTCATGTGGCCTGATAGACTTTTATGAGAATTTTTTTATTTTTATTAAAGATGGGTTTGCTCTTGACCACAATCTTGTCCGAGGACAGAGATGAGGTCTACGATGTAGCGAGCTTACTCAGAAGCAGCCTATTCACTCTGGTTTTGAAGAGAGTCAGGTTGTACGTGCTCGGGAACACAGACGCAGGCAGGGAGTTCCACTGCTTCGCTGTGCGCATTAAAAACGATGACCATTAGCGCTTGGTGCGTGCGGGGGGAATATTAACCAAGAACGGATGATAGCCCGCAGTGCGTCTGGTTGTCCGATTGAAGAAAGGGGCAGGTGGTATGAGTTCATTACTTTAAATCAGAATTACATTTAAATCTACATTTTTGATACTGTCATTTCATTATCAAGTCTATCTATTTTATGAGCGTTCATGGGAGCGAAAAAAAATTGGATTGGATTTAGTTAAAGATCCGGGGACAGGCATTGGCTCTTTTTCAAAAATCAACCAAGGCTGAAATGGGGGGTCAAAGTTTGTATGAAAAACACATTAGATATACTTTTTATACTTATATATATGCTCTTATCGTACAAAGTGTACATTCTAACCTCAATTATCTCCGGCCAGGTCAGTAGGCGCTACCATAGATTATATAATTCCATGAGCTACGAACCGGTCCACGGAGGCTCACAATATCTTGATTTGGAAGGCCACGTGCAAACATTTTAATTGATGATATGCGGAAGACAAAAACATTCCGATTGCTTTTTAGAGTTCTGTGGTATATATAAAATTATTTTTAATAGAACCATTACGCTGATTTAGGCTATATTGCTATTAGAGGTTGTATCAATACCAAATAATGGAAACAGGAACAGCGGTAGGCCTAGGAAGTGTTGGAGCGACGACTGTAAATATTTTGAAAAGAAATGGCTATCCATTTCTCAATTCGTAAGGAATAGACAGGTTTGGAAGGAAATGGGGGAGAACTTTCCCCAGCATTAAGACAGAAATAGGTTAAAAAAAAAAATATCAATATTAAGAATAATGTAAGTAGACGGAAGACACCTTGTCAAAGGTGAAGCGCATTGTCCAAGACCGACCCCGAATAATCGCGATGAAGAACCATTATGGACGCTCTTTGCCCCACTTGGGGACCTTAGGACAAGACAAGACAAGAATACTTTATTAGCACACAAGATCACATTTCCCTATACAAACTTATGATAAAAAAAAGAAAGGAAGATGCGCAAAAGGCGACCTTATCG